>JAGYYJ010002326.1:0-81070 GCA_019671005.1 Hibiscus mutabilis | reverse complement strand
ATGCAATGGTTGTTTTCTTGTTGCCGGGATGTCTTCACTTTGGTTGCCGTGGCATCTTCGGGGTTGGTTGCCGTGGCATCAGCCAGTGCATGCATGAAGTAAGTTGTCGCGGCATCTTCTTCATTGGTTGCCGGGGCAATGATCTTGGCAGATAAATTTCCTTAGCATAGTAGTTGTGAGTCTTGTTGTGAAAAAGAAAATAAAGAAAACCTGAAAACTAAAGATAATGAAGAAAAAATAAAATATCTCCTAAAATTAAAAATAAAAATAAAAAGAAAAGAAAAGGAATATCGAGAGGAGAGCATGCTCATGCATCTCCTAAGTTGACCACTTCCTTGTTACGTTTCACATGGGCACCATTGTAGTGCTTCAATCTTTGTCCATTAACTTTGAATTCATGGTTGTCGAGAGATGGACTTGATTATCACAAAGCACCATGGGAGAATGGTTTGACGACTTCAAATGGTCCCGACCATCTTGATTTCAGCTTTCCCGGAAAAGTTTTAGCCGAGAATTGAATAGGAGAACTAGTTGCCCTGGCGTGAATTGCCGTGGCAATAGTTTCTTGTCATGCCATCGCTTTGTTTTCTCCTTGTATATTCGTGCATTGTTATAGGCGAGTGCACGAAATTCTTCTATCTCATTGAGATCCATCAAGCGCTTTTGTCCGCACTTTCCCAATCCATATTCACGGTCTTGATTGCCCAAGCGCCTTGTGCTCGATTTCCACCGGTAGATGACATGTTTTACTATAGACAAGCCGGAAGGGGACATACCTAATGGTGTTTTGAATGCAGTCACGATATGCCCAAAGTCGTCATCTAGTCTTAATGACCAATCCTTCCTTGAGGGATTTACAACTTTCTCGAGTATTCCTTCAACTTCCGGTTGGAAATTTACGCTTGCCCGTTGGTTTGTGGGTGATATGCCGTGGCGATCTTGTGTGATATGCCGAAGCGTTGCAACATCTTGGCAATTAGTCATTGTCAAAATGCTTGCCCCGTCGCTGATAATTGCTCTCGGCATCCCAAACCGTGTAAATATGTTTTTTCTGCAGGGAATCGTTGCACGGTCTTGGAATCGTCGTTGGGAACTGCAAATGCCTCTACCCATTTAGACACATAGTCGACGGCGAGTAAGATGTAGAGGTTGCGAATGAAGATGGGAAAGGTCCCATAAAATCGATCCCCATACATCGAACAGTTCCACCTCGATGATGTTCGGGAGTGGCATCTCATGTCGCCTAGAGATATTGCACGTCTTCTTCGCAACGATCACATTGCTTGTAAAAGTCTTGGGCATCTTTGTACAATGTTGGCCAATACAAACCGGATTGCAAGACTTTGGCAGCGATACGAGTTCCTCCAAAATGTCCTCCATAGGGTGAAGAATGGCATTGTCGGAGTACATTCTGTTGCTCTTCTTCGAGGGGACATCGGCGTATAACCCGATCTGCACATTGTTTAAACAAAAGAGGCTCGTCCCAAAAGTAATGCTTAGCATCATGGCGGAACCGCTTCTTCCCTTGGTGAGTAATGCCATACGGAAAAATACCACAAACAAGGAAGTTAACTAAATCTGCGTACGAGGTATTGCCGGGCATGTCTTTGCCGTAATGTCTCGCTCCCAAAATTGCTTTGGCGTGCTCGTCAAAGACTAACTGCGGCGTCGAGTTGCCGAGGCGTGTGCATCCATGGTTGCCGAGGCGTCATGGGCTGCCGAGGCGTCAAGGGTTTCCGAGGCGATTAGAATTTGTTCATCCGGGAATGCATCACATATCTCTAGATCCGCGTCTTCCTCCCTATTGCGTTCCAAACGTGATAAGTGATCGGCCACTTGATTTTCTGTTCCTTTCCTGTCCTTAATTTCAATATCAAATTCTTGTAAAAGTAATATCCAACGAATCAAACGAGGTTTAGCATCCTTTTTAGCAAATAAGTATTTGATTGTCGAATGGTCCGTATGAACAATTACCTTTGTACCAATTAAATAGGATCGGAACTTGTCAAATGCGAAAACTACAGCTAGTAACTCTTTTTCTGTTGTTGTGTAATTCACTTGAGCATCATTAAGAGTTTTACTAGCGTAGTATATCACATGGAATGTCTTACCTGTGCGTTGGCCTAGGACTGCTCCTACCGCGAAATCACTTGCATCACACATGAGCTCAAAAGGCAGCGTCCAATCTGGTGGAACTACAATGGGTGCCGAGGCAAGCTTTTTCTTTAGGGTTTCGAATGCTTGAGTGCAAGAATCATCAAACTCGAAGACTTTATCCTGTTCAAGCAGATTACACAAAGGTTTAGTGATTTTAGAAAAATTATGAATGAACCTTCTGTAAAAACCTGCATGTCCGAGAAAACTTCGAATTCCTTTAACCGAATTTGGTGGGGGTAATCTCTCGATCACGTCCACCTTGGCTTTGTCTACTTCAATTCCCTTGGATGAAATCTTGTGGCCGAGCACTATTCCTTCATCTACCATAAAGTGGCATTTCTCCCAATTGAGGACTAAATCTGTTTCTTCGCATCTTGCCAACATCCTCTAAAATTGCCGAGACAGCCGTCGAAGTCATTACCAAAAACCGAAAAATCATCCATGAAGATCTCAAGGAAGTCTTCGACCATGTCCGAAAAGAGCGCCATCATGCATCTTTGGAAGGTTGCGGGCGTTACACAATCCGAACGGCATCCTTCCCGGAAGGCATATAAGTACCGTAGGGCATGTGAAGGTTGTCTTTTCTTGATCTTCCAGTGGTGCTATGGCAATCTGATTGTAACCTGAATAACCATCAAGAAAACAGTAAAAGGGTTTACCCGCAAGACGGTCAAGCATTTGATCAATAAAGGGTAATGGGAAGTGATCTTTCCTAGTGGCTTTGTTTAGCTTTCGATAGTCCATACAAACCCTCCAACCGTCACACCCTGGTTGGGATAAGTTCATTATTTTCATTACTCACCACTGTTATACCTCCCCTTTTTCGGCACACATTGTACGGACTTACCCACGTACTATCGGAGATAGGGTATATAATGCCGTCGTCAAGCCACTTGATGATTTCTTTCATTACAACCCCTTTCATGGCATGATTCAGTCTCCTCTGGGCCTCAATTGAAGGTTTGTGATCATCTTCCAACAAGATCTTGTGCATGCACACCGCCGGGCTAATTCCCTTTCAAGTCGGCAATTGTCCACCCTATTGCCTTTTTATGTAGCTTCAACATGTTGATTAGCTTCTTTTCTGCTTTCAGGCTGTAACTTAGAGGAAATAATTACGGTAATGTATTATCGATCCCTAAGTATACATATTTTAGTTGATCCGCAATTGTTTCAACTCAAGAATTGGTGGATTTTCGATGAGGGTTTTTCGATCTTACATTCCCTTACCCGAGTAGTCCAGTGGTTCAAAGTATGTACCTGGTCGATTTACTAGCCAATTTACCTCTTCTGGTTGTTCCTCATCGACCGCTCTTCATTCTCCTCGGGTTCTCTTGATCAGCAATGTAGTTGCCGAGGCAACTAAATTCCTCATCGAAGTTAAACTCTGCCGTGGCATGAAGTAGTTGGCATTCTTCGGATCATCGGCATGCCTTAGTGTTTGGAATACATTTAGTTTTACTGCTGGGTCATTCACCCTCATTGTGAGTTCTCCTTTTCAACGCCGATCAAGGTTCTCCCACAGCCGCTAGGAATGGTCTCCCGAGAATGATAGGTGCATGCTCATCCGCTTCACAATCCAAAACAATAAAGTCAGCGGAAAAATGAATTTATCAACTTTTACCAAGTATGTCCTCGATTTTTCCTCTGGATGCACATAGGATCTGTCATTCTAGGCAGTTGCAGCAATAATCATTGTAGGTCTTGCCTTCCCGATTCCTAGTTTCGGAAAACCGATTTAGGCATCAAGTTTATGCTAGCCCCTAGGTCGCATAGTGCTTTCCCGACATAGTGATTTCCAATAGAACAGGTATTGTGAAACTTCCGGGATCCTTCAACTTGGGCGGCATGCGATTGTGCAACATTGCCATGCATCCTCTGTCAGCGCAATCTGTTTCAAACTCTCCTAGCCTTGTTCTCTTGGACACAATGTCTTTAAGAAACTTGGCATAGTTTGGCATTTGTTCAATTGCTTCCACCAATGGCAAGTTGATGTGGACTTGCTTTAAGATATCAAGAAACTTCTTGAATTGGTATTCTTGCTTTTGTCGCTTCAATCTTTGTGGGAATGGTGGTGGAAGTCGGATATCTTCTATCCTTTCATTGGTTTGAAACCTGATTGACGGCATTACGGGACATCCGAGTTGCCGATCGTTACCAACCCAGGGTTGCCGAGGCGTGCTTATCGCAAGTTGCCGAGGCGTCACCGGTTGCCGCAGCAATTCCTCGGTTCAAAGATCCGAGACTTTGCCGCTAGGTTCGTCTTGATCTTTTGTGGAGTTTTGTTTGACGAGCGGGTTTGAACCTCTCTAAGTTGTTGGCCACTTCGGTGGTGATTGCCTTACATTGCTCATGGCCGTTCCTCTTGCGACTTCAGTATCGCTAGGTAAACCTCCTTGTGGTCTAGTGTTGATTTTGAGCAAACCGTCCGACTTGATTTTCTAATGATTTGATTGCCGCCTCTTGGTTTTGCAATCTCATCTCGGTCCTGTTAATAAAAGCATCGATTCTTTTTATGAAATTACTATTCTCGACCATATAAGATTCAGTTTTCATCATAAAAGCATTTAGAGAATTTTCCAAAGAACTAGATGTTGTCGGTTGTTGCTCACGGCATCTGCTGCCGTGGCATATTCTCTTTGAATCCCGATGCTTGTGCATTCGATTGTTCTGGTTTAGAGCATTGTTGGGATTACTCCATGAAAAATTCGGTGCTTCTTCCAAGCTGGATTGTATGTATTTGACATCATGTTGTTGCCCGATTGTAATTCCCCACATAGAAGCTAGATTCCGGATTCTCGCATACATTCGGAAAGAATTATGGTTATCACCACATAACTCACAAAAAGAATCCATTACCTTGACTTCATGTGTGTTGTTTGGTTTTTGCATGTTCGGACCATCTTGGTTAAAGCGGCCAATTGTGCGAAATTGAATCTGATGATCCTAGTTCATGTATTGTGGCTTAGCGTCTAACTCCTCCTCTTCTAGTAGATGGGAATTGATAGTCATTCTTGGCCAGCTGTTTAAAATTTGCATTGCTTCCTCCGGCGACTTATCTAAGAGTATGCCGTTTACCGAGCATCTAGCATCATCCTTGTTGGTATATTCACGGCGTTGTAAAACATTGTCACTTGAGTCCACACCGAATCCGTGTAGGGCATTTGTGTAGAAGTTCTCTATATCGCTCCCAAGCCTCGTACATGGATTCATCATCCGCTGCCGAAAAGAAGTAATGTCGTTCTGAAGCTTATCGATTAAATTTGTAGGATTAAATCTAGCAAGGAAATCACGACAAAGATCAGTCCAAGATGCTATGGATCCGGCAGAATGCTATTTAGCCATGCTTTCGCCTATCCCTCGGTGAATAGGGGAATAATCTTAATCGTAAGACATCGGGGGTGACTCCGTGTATCTTGAACGAGTTGCAAATCTCGAGGAAAGATTTCAGATGTTGTCGTGCATCTTCGATTCTTTGAGCCGCCAAATTGACCTATTGTGTTGATCATATTAAACATTACGGTTTCAACTCAAAGTGGTCGGCTTCAATTTGGTGCGACAACTCCTGGGTTAAGTCCATCAAGATCTTCTTCAAGATAGTCTCGAATCGCTTACATTTCGTGCAAGAATCACTCCTCCCGCCGAACATCTTGATTAATATTGCCGTCTTGATTTGCCATTGCTTCTCTTATCCTTCGTCTAAGTCTTTGTAAGGTTCGTTCGATTTACGGATCAAAGGGATATTCTGGTGAAGTCGGTCTCGCCTGGTCATATACCAATGCAAAACCAAAGTTTGTTAGCCCTTTGAATTTTAAACAAGAAAAATAAAAAGAATGTGCAAGAAAATAAAAACAAAGTCGCTATTGCCAATCCCGACAACGGCGCCAAAAACTTGTTGCGCGTAATAAGTGCTACGCAAATGTGCAAGTATACACGCCGCAAGTTATAGTATAAAAGATATCGTCTCCACGAGGGATTGGTGCCACTTCAAGAATCTAGTCTCTTGCAATTGTAAAAAGTAAAAACACAAGTAAAGGATTATCGAAGTTTAACTAATTACTAATCTAGAAAGCAATAAAATAAAATAAAAGATGAATTCAATTGAGAGAGATAGGCTAGGTTATCGTGAGTTGAGGTGTGATAGCCGATTGGATTGTCTTGGTAAAGAGTGCATGGGCAACTCAGTTTGCCGTGGCGACTTGCTGTGACGGGTTGCCTTGGCAACTAATTGATGGTTGCTTGGGCGACTAGTTGGGCAACTACTTGGGCGATCAAGGGCAGCAACTTCAAGGCTCGGCAGAGCGTTCTTCAATGGTTTCTTCTTATCCCTAAGTCGAAACTCTAGCTACTTGTGCATGCCTTGATAATACATCCTGCGTGAATCAAGGGTGAACAACAACCAATCTTGCGCTCCTCTTAGCCGTTGAAATCCTTAACTTATTCCTAAGCCGGATTAATCTTCACCATCATTGGATTGCATAAAGATCATATTCATTCGTTTCTTGAATCTAACTCTCCCGATATTAGATAAATGGATGAAATCACGAGATCCTCTCCCAATTCACTCATAAACAATAATAAGAATCAAGAATGAATAAACCTTGAAATAGAAAAGTGCAAACTCTTATTACCTAAACAAAAACCAATAGTTTCTCACAACCACAAAACACAATAACCATAGCCAAGTAAATTTAGTTCATGGCTAGGTTCCAAAGAAACACAAGATAATTAATCCCTAGCATGAACCCAATCGAACAAAGATGAAGGAAGAGGCTTGTCGAAATCCTCCTTGCCCTTGATGCTTGTCGAAAATTCTCTCCTCTTGCCCTACTTGGACTTGTCGAAATTTCCCTCTTGCTCTCTCTATTCATCTTGTCGAAATCTCCTTGGTATTTATAGGGCTAGGCCAAAGTCCTTCTTTGAGGAGGAGTTTGAGTTGGAATTAAATTATCTTTAAAGAATATAATTCTTTATTATAATTTTATTCCTATTAGAACTTCTCCTATCCTCTTGGAATTTAATTCTTCTTTAATCTCTGCATGGCAATCAAATTCCTTTGGGCTTGGGCCTTGCTCCATGTCATCTTGGGCTTGTAAAGTCATGAATTTCGACATCCATATTGCTTTTGGTCTTTGTCGACAAATGCCATGGCAACTAGCTCGGCGTCTCCTTCATGCACTGCCCTGGCAACTAGCTCGGCATTGCTTTGGCAAGTGATCCTGCACATACACACACAAAAACACACCAAAGCAGCATCTATTTCCACAAAAATCACCAAGTTATGTAATCAAGTTCAACGTTTGAAGGAAACATGGATTAATGCATGAATGACTAACTATGCAACTAATATGAGCCTAAGTCTAACAGTAATATGAGTAAAAAGGGTAAGAAAAATAGTACTTTTGAACACTTATCACATTGCTCCGTTAGTATCGGTATTAGGCTATTAGCTCATAGCAAACACCAGGAAAAAAAACACGGAACAAAAGGAACGGAGATTTGCTATTATTATTGTTTTTATTGCAACTTACAAGCTGAAAATGAAGGGAGGAGTCATCGGGATTGCTTTCGACCAACTCCTCCAGTCGCCTTCTTTCTTCTTCCTGCTGCTCATCTGAAACCATTCATTCAAAAGTTAATAGTCCACGCCCGCAATCAAAGCAAATCAATGCTGAGAAAATTAAACAAGCTGAATGGGCAGAAAATCGACAAGAAAGAGACCGTTGTTTTCATTCTTGCGAGTGTAACCGGGAATCCTTAAAACCCTATACACTTGTATTATTTATAGTAATTAATTAAGTGCATATAGAGAGAGATTTGTGTGTATGAACTGAGAGCTAAAGACTCCGTCAGGAAACAGAAGATGCTGCTGTGTATTTGTAGATGAATCGCCCAAATTCTCCTTTCCGGCTTGATAAAAAGTTGGAAAAGTTATTTAATTACATAAAAGCAACTAATTTGTTAAGATATGGAGTATACTATTTGACCTAATAAAAATAGTTAATCACCTAACCAAATCACAATATATATATATATAATATTTCTGTTCCAAAAATCAATTGTGATTTGAGATTGTCGAAAAAAAAACAATTATGTAAAAGTATAATTCAGTATAAAAAGTGATTTACAAGGTAATATCTGTTCGTAAATATTATTAACTGTTTGATAATGAGCATACACTATGTAGACAATTCAGTATAATTATATAAGTGTAGTATGTTTGATTATTATTGTAGTTGATGCTATAGTTTTTTTTAATAATCTAAAAATGATTACAAGGTAATATTTGTTAATACATATTCTTAACCATTTGACAATATACACTTTATTATACACAAAACTATTTGAATCAGTATATCCTAAAATAAACATCATCCGTTTAAATATAATTTATTTTAATTAGGGAAGATTATTTTACTTAGATCCCACATATTTCGATTTGATTCTATAAAGTTAATTATTATAATTGTTTGTAATAAGTTTTAGTATTTTTATTTAAAGATATCTAAATACTAAATGTATGAAAATATGAAAAGTTCCTATTAAAGTATTAATTATACTTGAAAATAGGGATAATTTTGTAATTACAAATTAAATTAGTATATTTCAAGTAGACTAATCAAGTTAAACTCAATCGATATTTTAATTATTAGTAATAATTTACTATAGACATTTTCACTTATTTCAATCAACAAACAAACAACATTAAAGGTAATAAGATATACGAGTTATATTTTGATACACAAGTAAAAAAATTATACCACTCTTTCTAAAATTTAAATTCTAAATTTCTAACCATAAACTCTAAACCATAAAATCTAACTCTAATTCTTAAATATAAAACCTCAAACACTAAAATAATCCATAATCCTTAAAATTAATAAGTATATGTACACTTTAATTTACACAAGCTTAATATTATTTTAAAAAAAATTAAATTAATAAAAAAATTAGTAGTACATAACTTAATAAGATACATTACATTTTTCAAAAAATAAAATACTGAAAACAATAACAGTCACTAACATGTAGAAATGGATATTTTTTATATAAAAATGTAGAAATGGAGATTGAAAATATACCAAAAATAAAATATATAATGGGAGAAAAATGTTTAAAGCATACCCAGACCAAACAACTATTTTTAACTTGAACACCTCTTCAAGGAAATACATTCAATAATCAGTAATAGCGACCCAAAACAGATTACAGATACTAGAAACTCGCTGAAATCAGAAAATGAATGCTAGTGCTACAGTAGCAGTGGGCTCTTGCCTCTCAACCTCCAAGCCATTGAGCATTGTCTTAAGCCCGGTTCCTATCTGTTTGCCCCGGAGGAGGAGGAGGTGTTTGACGATTGAGGCGGAGGTGGAGCTAGCCGCCTCGGAGGCCCAATCTTCCTATCGCCGCCTCATTCTACTCCGCCATGCCAAGAGTTCTTGGCAATATCCGGCTTTACGAGGTTCTTTTTTTTCAAAAATCTCTTTTACTTGCATTCTGACCTCTTGTTTTTATTAATCCTATATCTTGTTATCGTAATTTTCCTAACGGTGAATGCCACAATTTGGCGAACCCCAACCCCATCAGATCACGACCGTCCTCTCAGTAAATCCGGGCGAGCTGATGCTGTGGCGGTTTCTCAAAAGCTCCAACGAATGGGTTGGATCCCTCAGCTTATTTTATCCAGGTTAGCTAGCTTATCTTCTCTAAATATCATATTTTGAAAACCTTAATATTGATTTTCTGGAAGACAAAAAAGAAGACAATCTCTTAATTCATGTTGCTCCAGCGATGCCGTGCGAACCAGGGAAACACTTAAAATCATGCAGGAACAGGTGCGTGGTTTTCTGGAAGCAGAGGTCCATTTTATATCTAGCTTTTATTCCATTGCAGCCATGGATGGACAGACTGCTGAACACCTCCAACGAACTATCTGTCAGTATTCGAGTGATGAAATACTTACCATCATGTCAGTGTCTCTTTTGCTTTCTACTTTGATTATTCATTTGCTGTCTTTATTTCATTTCAATATGCTATTCTGGTTCGAGCTTTAGGTTTCTACTCTTTAATTGAAACTTGATTAGTATAATTGTGTGTTTGTTTCCTGAGAACATTTCTATTTGTAATTTATCATAGATTCACACTTAATTAGTTATACAGGTGCATGGGGCATAATAGGGGATGGGAAGAGGCAGCCTCCATGTTCACCGGTGCTTCCATAGAGCTCAAGACTTGCAATGCTGCTTTGCTTGAAGCTCCTGGAAAATCTTGGGAAGAGGTTCGATTCATGTTGTCTCTGTGTCATTTTTGCCTTATATATTTATGGGAGTAATGCATAAAATATAATCTTTATAAGCTAGGCATAAGCCAAATCCAACCATTCGATACTTTATTAGTGTATGTTTTACTTTTATCTGCATGAACTGCTCTTTTTGAGTGATGCTAAGTTGGAGTTGTGAACTATTCTCATAAGCTCTTATAGAGCATAAGTGTTTTCCGTAGAGTGTTATCATAAAATCTGTACATTTAACAGTATAGTATATTGAAATTTTGTTTGAGAACAGGATAGGTTATAGACGAGTCTGATGCAAGCTTTCTGTCTTATGCTTTTTTTAAACAACTAAAATATGTAATTGGGCATTTCTGATCTTGTTTCCTAATAGCATGAAATGAGGCCTGTTTTGCTTGTACTCTGTGAATGTAGGATATGTACATTCTAACGTGAATGCATTCATTTTTCTTTGTTTTTCCTTATATGTGGAGCACAAAACCCATGCATTGTCTGCTGGGTATTTATCAGACACACATCAGAGAGTAGAAGTGTATGACCAACATAAGATCAGACTATTCAAGGGTTCATGTAGAAGCCTACAGGGTGTACATTCAATACACTTTAAAAGTATCACTTGAAGTATAAGCATCTGTGAAACCTAGCGCGAAACTTTTGAAAACTGTTATTTGTTGGAAAAACAGTGTTTCCTTTGGAAATTGGGGAATAATATCATAAATCATTAGTAGACAGATGGGAGAAGTGGGATCAACCATGTTTAGGATTGGATTGAATGATGCCCTTCTAAACAAGTCTAATTAAGCTTTTGAGATTCAATGCCCGTAGCTTTTGCTTCTGGTGTGCATAGATTTGAGACCACCTCTTTTTCTGGGTGTGGAGGTTTTTATGCATCAATGTTGATGCCCTTGTGATAGATTCATCAATAAAAACTGCTGTATTAACATGGAATGTCTTAATAGAACTGGTGCCATGTAAAACAAGAGTTTGGTAGCTGAATTCTATAGCAATGACAGAACGGATTTATGGGGCTTATTCTGTCTGATCCCCTGCCAATATTTCTTTTTAATTAAAGAAACTCCGTATATAGAAAGTTGTGGTTAAATCATAATGTCCTTTTTGGAGAGTTACATAGATGTAGATGCAAAGACTTTACCTGTGCTACTTAATCACCATAATTAATAATTTTCAGATTTGAGATCAGAGATATTTTTTGTTTAGAACTTTTGAACGGATGAATCATTACTGAACCTAGTGTCTTACCTTTCAGGCATTTGATGTAGCAGGATATGGTGGTTGGAAGCTTCAAGGCATAGTGACGCCCAGTAGTGACCTGTAGAGTATAGACATTCCGAAAATTTTGAACAAATCTAATCCCCCTCCCCTCTCTCTGCTCTCCGTGCAAGGAAAATAGAAATTGTTCGGGTAGGCATTAGCCAGAGAAAGAGTTGTTATACGGTGTAAACCAGGTTCCAGTCCCTACAAATCTTTTGTTATTTTCACTTTGCAGGTAGCAGCTGTTGAAATCTACCTTGATCAAAACATGGCAGTTCCAGTTTGTAGAGGTATATATATGTGGAATATAGGGGTTGCTATTTGGAAACAGTTGGTCTTTTGGTAGCTTCATTATATTCCACTCACGCACACATAACGTTTGATGAAACCAATTATGTGAACTAATTACTGGAATGTTATAAGAATTTTGACTGTGTATAAAGGTAATTCCACTCGGAAGAAATGAGGCACGATAAGCGGCAGGTTGGATTCAATTACTCTATGCATTAGATCATTTCTTGTTTTACAGTTCGGTTTGTTCCGAGCCTTTGGAATGAGTGAATGACCCTAGCTTTTCTTTGCATGGGTTGGACCATATGGAAAACTGATAGGCTTCATGAAAACCATAGGATAGGAAGTTTGCCAAAATAATGCAAAGGTTCAATAGGGGACAGCAAACTATTCATGAGAAATGGCTCCACTCAACACGAAAGGTAGAAGAAGAAATCTAAAAGTCGAAACAGCAATGTCCCAATGCCCTGTGTTATGGGTTTGCTTTCACCTTGCCTTCGCAAGAGGCAACTCCTTTTTCCTTTACGGTAGGCAGTGGCAGTGCATAATTTGGATGGAATACAATGGCCATTTATTTTATTTTGATGACTGTTTCAAGTGGGGTGCAGTGCCCCATTTTCACCCTGTTAGCCTACTTTAGGAGAGGATATAAAGAATATTTTTAACATATTTTATTTTATTTTTACTTCTTTTGATAGTATCATCCTTTAAATTTAAAATTTTCAAACAATTTAATTATATCATTTTTCAGTTTATTGGTTTGAATTTTACTCTTGTTTAGCCCTTTGATTTAACAGGTTTTTTTTTATCTAATATTGTATATTTTGTGTATTGATAATTTGTAATTTTTACGTGGTTTTTAACTGACGTAAATTTTTATATAATATGTTTTGTCACGCTCTTTTTAACATTTGTTTAAAGTATTTAAACAAATTTGTTTGAAGTCAAATTTGGTTAAAGTCAATGGAGATTTAATCAATTTTGTTTGAAGTCAAAATATATTTTATCAAATTGACTCGTATTTGTTGTTATAAAATTTTAGATTAAATTTATTTAATTTACTCGAAAGGATTTTATTCAATTCAATATTTTTTTTAAAAAAAATTCCAATTCATTGAAAATTAAATGTATATGTTATAATTGATTCAGTGAAAAAGTGTACAAAATATTAAAGGTGTGTTTGGATATGTTGAGAGGCTTGTACGATTAACCGAATAGCCAAAAGGGAGGTAAATTGAATTTTTCTTTGGTGGATGAATGGCTAAGAAATAAAAATTGGGACACGAAGATTTATAGTGGGTTCGACTACTCAACCGAGTCTACCTCCGTTACTTTAGCTATCAACGCTAAGAATTTTTTCAAATCCACTAGATTTCCTTTCATTTTTCTCGAGTTTAAAGAGATAACCCTTACAACTAAGCTTTATATCCCAAAGTCTTGAAACATTCTCTTTACAAGAGGAATCAAATTTAGCATACTAAAGAAAATCTCACAAGACAAATAAGTTTGCACAATTAATCTATCACCCAATTCTAGACACTTGAGGAATATTGACAATTGAGGCTCACAAGTGTTTTCTAATAAAAAATAAGACTTTTAAGCTCAAATACAAATTTCTCTATACATGAATGTTGGTAGTTGGTTTCTTGTTGTTGCATAGCTGCTTGATTGAGTCTTTTAAACCATCTAAGGAGTTTGTGCCCGTTATTGGCCGTTGGGGTTGATTTGGAGCCATTGTGGTCTTTATTTCCAACAATAAATGTACTTCTGGAGTAGGGCATATCGGTACGCGAGGAATGGTATCGGTACTTGCCTTAAGAAGAAATAGCTGTTGGAGTATTTAACACACAAGGGTATCAATACACTACGAGATTGTATCGGTACACCTCCTCACGTATCAGTAGGCCAAGCTTGTACCGGTACGGGTTTTGGCTACTAAAAATTGTTAAAACTCAGGGATAAAAAGGGTGTATCGTTACTCGCAAAATCGTACCGCTACGGGCACTCTAGGTATCGATACGAGTCCAACTGTACTGTTACTCATGGCCTGTTTTTGACACTTTGGCTATTTAAAATCATTTAAGCATGTCAAAAATCCTTTGAAAAACTTTCAAACATATTTTTCAAGTTTATGGATTTTTGAAATATTTTTGCAAATTACTTTAAGTCCAAAAATATTTTTCTTTAAGTTATATCAAAAACAAATATCTCAACAGGACAGTTGGACTTCACAATGTAACTGTATGAAAAATAATTATTATATTACTAATTATAATTACAAGAAATTTTAATTCTTAACTAGGGCGGTAAATGAACCGAACATTCAACAAACTGTTCGTGAATTGTTCGGCGGGAAGTTTGTTTATGTTAATTTATTTATTAAACGAACGAAAATGAATAAGTTTTTTTGTTCGTTTAATTAAAGGAACAAACACGAACAAAGGACTTGTTCGTTCATTTATGTTCGTGAACGTTCGGTAATCCGATCGTTTATGTTCGTTCAAATGTATTCATATATGTCTAGGGGTGTTCATTGTTCGATTAAACCAAACTAACCGACCGAACCAAAACAAAATTGGTTAACCTATTAGATAATTTTAGGTTCCGGCTAATGATCAAGAGTTCTTTCAAATTTAAATTATCGATTAATTTGATTTAAAATCGGTTAATTAGCTGAATTAATCGAACTAAACCAAAATATTAAATATATATGTTCGTTTGTCGTTTTAACGTACGCACACGAACAAGCTACATTCCTTAATGAACAAACACGAACAAAAAATTTTGTGTTCGTTTATGTTCGTATTCGTTCATTTGTTAGGTTAAAGTTAAACAAACGAATATGGATACACCCTCGTTCGTGTTCGTTCGGTCCGTTTACAAGCATATTCTTAACCCTTAGACAATGCCCACACGCCTTGCAGATAAATTGATTGAATTTGGGTCTCCTAATATTAATCTCATCCGCTTTTTCATTGAGATGACTTGTATATATATATTACATTTGTCCGTACAAATTATTATTGCATAGTTATTAGGTAAGTTTAAATTTTAAAATAATTTTTATTATAAAATTAAAGAGTGTAATCACCCATTAATCATTTTTCAACCCTCATCTAAGAATTGAAAGTATAATTCGAAATCTCAAATTACACTTAATTTCGTAACACTCATAATTTACGATGATTGTCCAAATACCACAACAATATGTTTATATTAAATTACACAGAAATCCAAATATATTTATGATTTAAATTTGATACTTACTTTTTAATAATTACTTTTTCACCGTTTAATATTTTTAAATTTATTAAACAACTCCTTAATTAAGTGGTAATTAATTACGATATCTTAAAAAATATGATTATTTTCTATATCTATATGATAAAATTAATTTGTTTTGTAAATATCTATAGTTATTGTAAAGAGCAAGGATTATACAGTGGTTCAATTAGATATATATTTTGTTCCTCAATTCTTAACGATTGCAAAGATTTGTCCATCAGATATTTGTCATATATTTAGAGTAAATTGATATTATAATTTTAGTCATCGAACACCAATTCAATCAAAGCTTTTAAATTCAACTATATTAAAATTAAAATATTATATGAAATAGAGAGAGACCCAGTAAAAAGGGGCACAAAAGAAGAAGCTTGGTCCCTCTCTCCTGTCTCTGTCTGTCACTGAGCTGTGCTTGCTTGTTCTTACCTACTGCTGGTTGCCACCTCCTCCGTTCTCGGCCGCCAACACCCCAAAGCCTGTAAGCTCTCCGTCCTCCTTTCTCTCTTTTGGTAGAGTTTCGCCTCTTGTTTGACTTTTTCTTCCACCTGCTTTTGAAAAAGTTTGTTTCCCTTTTTTTGAGATCTGGAATCGAATTTCCCCCACTTCATATCTCTTTGATAATTCTTCCAAGGAAGCAGGTAAAAAGGTTCGTCCAAAAGACAAAAGTGTAGCCGTTATAGATCTGGAAGGAAAAGCTCGTGGACGAGCTTACTGTGTTTCGTCACCTCTTTTTTCGTATTAATTGTTATTTTTTTGTTTAGTTGCCAAACAGCTCACATTCAGCTCAACGATTAATTTTTCTTTCTTGACACGGGAGGCTGTACGTTTCGTGACGATGTTGGGGAAACATTCTGCTGCCCATCTCTCTCTGTGGTACTGCAAATTTCTAATTTGATGTGCGATTTTAAAAGATGCCTCTGTGTATGTTGCCCATCTGTTTCACTAAAAGAAGGAAGTTTGTTTCGTACTCTCCCTTATTAAGCGAGAAAGAGTTAGAGGTATATAGAAATAATTGAATTGGAGCGAACAAAAACTGTTGAAAAACTGAATTTTGGAGCTGCTGATAATTTGCTCTGGAGTAATTACACGCTTCTGAAGATCCACATCAAAAGCTCACTGCTAGCAAGATGATTGATCAGTTCATCAATTTTGTTATTCGACCTCCAAGGTATCTTTCTGTTACACTATTCAACCCTAATTCTTCGCTCATCTCTTAAAGCTGGACCGACCCGAAATTTCTGGTGCGTTTTAGTTCTTTCTTCAAAGAACACTCTGTTTTTGCAAAGAAAAAAGTTATAGCACTAGTATGAGAAACACATGTTAAGGAGCTGTCTTAGCCAATTATCGCTGCTTCCATCTCATTTGTTGACTTGCAACTCCTTTTTTCATTACTCTGACATCTTTGAGTACTTGTAACCTGTAAGCTGCTCGGTTGCTCCAATTATTGATCTTCCCTTGAGTTACTATCTTTTATGCTTTTGCCATGTGTACATGCAGGGCTGATTATAACCCAGATCAGTATCTTTGGGAAAAAGAGTTTACTCTTGCTGGCAGGCAATATAAAAGACACGATTTGGAGGAAAAAAGAGTTTACTCTTGCTGGCAGGCAATATAAAAGACACGATTTGGAGGCAAGTATGGACGTTAATCAGCCACCTTACTCCTTTGATCTCTTTTTTTTATGCGTCACCTCTGTGCTTTATGCTTAGCTTCTTGGGACATTTTAGATTATCTATTTTAAATGCATACAGCTTACAAATGTAAGGGGCCATAAGTTGCGTTGTAGTCATTATGTGCCTTCATCATTCCCTGAAGAAACTCCACTCCCTTGTGTTATATACTGCCATGGAAACAGGTATGGAATTCTTTCCACAACTTCTGCTTAAGTGTACATTGTAGATATAAATAGCTTTTAGATGGGATTGTGCCTCAACAAGGATTGTTTTGAAATTCGAATCATTATCAAAGATTTGTGTAGCATAAAGAGGTAGGTTTCGCTCTCTTTTTATCTCCTGTGGATGATATCACAGTGGATGTAGAGCTGATGCCAATGAAGCTTCTGTAATTCTCCTCCCATCAAATATTACGGTTTTCACACTTGATTTCTCGGGTTCAGGCTTATCTGAAGGTGATTATGTTAGCCTAGGGTGGCACGAGGTATGTGCTTGATCTACTTGAGTGCATCTGTTATCTATGTTTTATGAACATTTATGTATTCTTTTGTCTTCTTATATTTTTCTTTATCCATTTTTCAAACTCTTGACAGAGAGATGATCTCAAGATTGTGGTATCATATTTGAGAGGTGAAAGACGAATATCTCGTATAGGTCTTTGGGGACGATCAATGGGTGCTGTCACCAGGTGCTTCATACTTTCACTTCTCAGTTTATTGCATTTTCAGACACCCTTTGCTTTCTTAAACAGGATGTGTTTCAAAGCCCTTGTTTCTGGATGTTTAGAATGCTTCTTCTCTTTATTGCACTTCTCAGTTTTTTATTTTGTTTCTTCCTAGGAAAACTATACTTACTAGAATGTTAGGTTTGTCTCCTTGTTATTTAATGCAGCCTTCTTTATGGAGCAGAAGACCCTTCAATAGCAGGAATGGTATTGGACAGTGCCTTCTCAAACTTATTTGATCTTACGATGGAGCTTGTTGATGTGTATAAAATCAGGCTTCCTAAATTCACGGTACAAATCTTTACCTATGACTGTGCTAGCTTAAGTGTGAGTGCAAAAGCAAACAGGCATATTAGACCAATTATACCCTGTGAAGATGTCACATGTTGCTTATTAGACACAGGATGTATGATCTCATATTACCCCCCCCCCCCCCCTTATGGCCACCAATGGAAGCAGAAAGAGTGGTCTAGTTGAAATGTCCATATTTAGTCAGTTAGTATGGTCAGAAAATGCCACTACACCTCATTACCAGATGTGAGGTGCGGTAAATTGTGCTAATGTGTTGCTTTTTCCAAAATGTGGTATATTGATGCTGGTCTTGGTGGTACTAGTACAGTAATTATCAATACTTTACAATGGTGTTTATTGCTGTTTGTATATTCATTGTGTAGATGTTTTTAACATTGCAATAAATTGTATTTCCTGTCTTCTACTTTAATTAGGTTAAGATGGCTGTGCAGTACATGAGGCGTGTAATTCAGAAGAAGGCAAAGTTTGACATTAAGGATCTAAATTGTCTGAAGGTTTGTCCATATTAATAAACTGGATGATGTTCACAAGTTAGCAAGTTGATTAAATTTTTTCGTACTTCCTAATGTTAAAACCTTTCTAGATCAAGGACAGGCTTGTATTGACAGAATTTTTTATTTTTCATTTCACGCGGGGTTTGTTTTTTTACCAACTGCTAATTATTTTGAGTAACATTCTAGACTTTTGATTCACAGGTAGCTCCCAAAACATTCATTCCAGCATTATTTGGACATGCCAGCGAGGACAAGTTTATTCATCCTCATCACTCTGACCTCATATTTAAATCATATGCGGTAATTTACCATTTGAAAATTCTTACATTTTCTTGGGCATTTGGTTCGCGTTGTTTAAGATTACAAGACATAATTTTTTATTCCAGCATAAAATTATGGTGTTTAGATCTTGTACATTACGGGCAGGGTGCAATATAATGTGTGATCTCATAATACCCTATTCCATCCGTAAGATTACGAGCATAAAATAGATTTGAAGTGGCGATGGGGTTTTGATTTTGGTGGAGAGAAAGAATAAATGAAAGAAATGTTTTATTTATTTTTACATTTTATAATTTTAACAAATTATCTTATATATTTTTTGAAAATTTATATTCTTGTTTTTGTAAATTCAAATATGTCAAATATTAAAAGAACTATTTCTTTTTGAAATATGAACAATTTAGTAAAATGTAATTCTAAGTAGTTTTATTCTCAAAAAACAATTCTAAGTAGTCTTACATTCCGGCCAAATTAACCAAACAAGCCAATGAACCGAATGACCCCCCGAATGTTTTGGCTGATCCTTGAAGTGTTTAACAAGCATATTCTATCCTTGAAGTGTTTAACAAGCATATTCTATGTAGGGGGATAAAAACGTTATAAAATTTAATGGTGATCATTAAAGAAGTAAGGTAGAAAGTAAATTGAATTTATTGAACATGGTTGAAGGGTTTATATAGGAAGAGCCCCAACCGATTTACATTATCAACAAAGGAGATAAAGCTAAATAAAATTAAAAATAAAGAATTTAAATCAAGAATAACTAACGATAAGATAACAACAGTTGAAATTCAAAAGAGAAAATAAATGCAGAAGATTATGCTTCATTACGCCCCCGCAAGTTGGAAGTGGAGTTAACAACACCCAACTTGAGAAAGTGACGATGAAATGTAGCTTGAGGTAACGACTTGGCTAATAGATCAGCAGCTTGGTCTGCAGCATGAAGATGTGAAACTTCAAGAACGCCTTTCTCAATTTGTTCACGAACAAAATGAAAATCAATAGCAACATGTTTCATCCGACTATAAAAGACTGGATTGGCACAAATATAAGTGGTACTAACATTATCACAGAAGATTTTCGGAATGCCTGAAATTAGAAGTCGCAATTCAGATAGCAAGTTGGTGAGCCAATTGATCTCAGAGACAGTTGCAGCAACGGCACGATATTCTGCTTCGGTAGAAAAGCGTGAAACAGAACGTTGTTTTTTTTAAGACCAAGAAATAGGAGTAGAGCCTAGGTAGACAACATAACCAGTAGTAGATGTGCGATCAGTTGGATCACCAACCCAACCAGAGTCAGAGTATGCAATTAAACGATAATCCATATGGCGAGAAATTCGAAGGCCAAAGGTAGCAGTATGTTGAAGATACCGAAGAATACGTTTAAGAGCCACCTAATGAGACATGGTAGGTTGGTGCATGGCCTGGGAAAGACGATTGACGGAAAAGGCAATGTCTGGACGAGTAAAAGTCAAATAGTGTAACTTGCCTATGATGCGACGATAAAGAGAACCATCAACTGAAGCATCGTCAGAAGAGGGTTCAAAAATAGTAGAAGCTCTCATCGGAGTGGCCACACCCTTGCAATTGTCCATGTTAACTTCTTGTAACAGATCCTGAATATATTTATACTGACACAAGAAAAGACCATCAGAATGTGGCAGTACCTCAACGCCAAGGAAGTAACGAAGAGAACCCATGTCTTTCAAAGAAAATTTGTTTGAAATAGCATCAATAATACGACGAACTCTTTCGAGTATATTGCCAGTTAGAATTATGTCGTCAACATACACCAATATATAAATTGTGCATTCAGAGCTATGAAGAATAAATAAAGAAGAATCAGAGTGAGTTCGCACAAACCTCACAGAGAGCAGATATATTTTGAGCTCATAATACCAAGCACGTGGTGCTTGTTTTAATCCACAGATGGCCTTATTCAACTTGCATACATGTGTTGGTAAACTGACATCCTCAAATCCAGGTGGTTGCCGCATATATACATCCTCTACAAGGTGAACCTGTAAAAATGCATTATTGATATCCAATTGATTAATCGGCCAACTATGTTGCGTAGCAATTGTCAAAACAAGGCGCACAGTGGAAGGTTTCACCACAGGACTGAAAGTGCTATGATAATCAAGTCCAGGACGTTGAGTAAACCCTTTAGCAACAAGACGAGCTTTGTACCTTTCAATAGAACTATATGGATTATGTTTTATACGGAATAACCACTTACAATCTACCACGTTCTCGGAGGAATCATATGTGACCAAATTCCAAGTCTGATTACGCACAAGGGAATCAAGTTCAGTTTGCATGGCTGAATTCCAGTGGGGAATTAACTTGGCTTGTTTATGTGAACGAGGTATAAAGTCGGTTTTTGTGATGGTGGTTTGATATTGGCGAGGTTTGAGGCTATCGGTTTTTGATCGAGTGATCATTGGGTGACAAGAGTTTGTGGTGGTAGGCAAAGGTGGGATGTTGAAATGTGAGAAGAGGGAATTATTGTAGTAGTAGAAGGAGAGGGGAGAAGGGTGAAGAGAAGATAATAAAAGAGGTTGGTGTTGGTGATGAAGTTTGTAAGTGAGAACTGGAGATGTGGTAGTATGTATGGTATTGAATGAGGTTGATTGTGGAGAAGTGGATATAGTGGTATTATGTCGAGTAGGGTTAGGGGAAGGAGAGAGAGAGTACCTAACTGAGGAGGGGTGTCGCTGCGCACATGAGGTGTCGAGACTGAAGCCAATGATCGAGTGTGCAGTTGTATGCGTGATGGTGGGAGATATGAAGAAGAAATATGAATGGGATCAACAGTATGATGAGTTACTGGAATGTTTTCAAATGAGATTGCGTTCCATGAGGTGTTAGGTTCTTTAAATTTTGAAAAAATATCTGAGAAGGGAAAATTATGTTTAAAAAATCGAACATCGCGTGAGAGATAGATTTTAGATGTATATGGATCAAAACATTGATGACTATAAAATTTGTTTGAAAAACCCAGGTAGACGCATGGTGTAGAACGTGGTTGAAGCTTATTTTTGACATATGGTTTAATCCAAGGGAAGCAAAGACAACCAAACACTTTAATGGACTCAATATTTGGTGACTTTTGAAATAAAATTTCAAAGGGAGAGTGATGTTGTAGAGTGGGGTTGGACATTCGATTAATTAAATAAACAGCTTGATGACATGCATAAGTCCAAAACAGTGATGGTAAAGATGTTTGATGTAATAATGTGCGAGCAGTTTCAAGAATATGTCTATGTCGTCTTTCAACTAAGGCTACCCTTTGTGGTGTGTATGGAGTAGATATCAAGTGTTTTATACCATGAGAGTGGAGATAAGTTTGAAGACTTTGAAATTCTCCACCACCATCAGTATATAATGACATAATTTTCATTTCGAACTGACGCTCAAGTAAGGGATGCAATGTTTTAAAAGTGTGTAGAACTTTATTTTTTATTTTTAAGGTAAACAACCACATATATTTGGAAAATTGGTCAACAAATAAAATATAATATCTTTTGCTGTTAATAGATAAAATAGGAGATGGTCCCCATAAGTCACTGTAAATTAAATGTAAAGGCTTTTCACTTTGCAAAGCGGTTTTTGAAAAATGTTGCCGGTGACTTTTATTAGATTGACAAGAATGACAAATAAATTATTTTTGAGAATCATAAATTGAAATCGAAAACAAATTTAAAGTTTTATTGAGGGTGCGATGATGCGGGCGACCCAAACGTTGATGCCAAAGGTGATATGGGACAACAATATTACATTTTGGTGTATTAGGGATACTGTTTGGCAACTATTGGTATAGTCTGTCTCAGTTAATTTGTAACTACACAAATTCTTACATTACAACCTAAATTTTTATCATTTGGGTAAGAAATTGTGTAGATTGTAAAAATTTATATAATTATACAAATTTTTAACAATTTAATAAAATATTATATAAATCTGCCGTATTTTAGTTGTACCCTAAGAGTGCCTCATCCTAAATTTTCTCAAGAGTAGGTCGACCGTATCACTGTAAACAAATATGTGAATAATGACACAAACCGCCAGCAACCTAAACACTATGCCTCACCGAACTAGAAAATAAATGCTTTTCACTTTGAATAATAATAATTACAAGATAATATCTCTTTTAGCATTCTAGCCACATTAATAATATATGCTCAGGTTTTTTTTCAAATTAATAAAATTTATACATGTCGGCGTAATTAAATTTTTATTATAAACATTTTAAAATATCAAGCCTTAATAAAATCAAGATTTTAATGATAAATATTCCTATTGTTTCCTTTATTTTTTATATTTTAAATTTGAGAATATATTTTAAAAAATAAAAAGCTAAATTCTATTAAACTCGATAATTTTAGATTTTTTAACTCAAAATAACAGCTACTCGACGATTTAAGGTTATTTGCCAGCCGCAGTTACTTTAAGAAAAATAATCTCTTCATTTGTAGCATCTTTTTAAAAAATAATCTCTTTCACTTAGCGTGGATCGGTGTAAAATTATGCATAGAACGGTCAAATTGTGCTTTTTTTAAAAGAAAATAAACTATATCCAACAACTTATAAGCATAGAATGAAATGTAATAGGATAGAATAGAGTTCCGAGAGACTAGATTAATTTTTTTACCATTTTAGGATCTAATGTTACACATGAAAGCGTGCATTTTAACCCTTCTCTGGCTTTAACAGCACGGCTACATCGTAACACAGCCTGTTTTCAGATTCCCTCATCCACCTCTCCAACTGAAGCATTATTCCCATGCACTAAAAGTCTAAAACCACAACCGAAGGCATTCCCATGCCACAATATGTTCAATATTTTCATAAGCTCCACTGTATATATATATCAACATTTTAACTGAAATAGTCCCGATAAATACAGGCTTTCACTCGATTCAAATGTAAAGACAACATTAAAAAATAAATAAACTCCCCATATTCTTCACAATTTCCCTTCATCATAGTTAAATCAAATTTACAGCCAAATGGAGAACACTATATCTAAATGGATTATGTAAATCACACACTGACACAGTATTCAGGGACTATCAAATTAAACAAGGAACTGAAAGAATAAATAAAGAAGTTAAATGAACAAGCTGTACTTCATTTTTGAAAATGAGAAGTCGGAATTTCAATTGCAGCAGCCACCACCTTGAGAAGAAGAACCATCTCGGCCTCCAGATGGCCCTGGAATCCCACCATATCCAACTTTTATGCCATAAGACTTCAAACCAATAATAAAAAAAAAGAATGTCAGGCACAGAATTCACACATTCTACTTATTCAACAAGGTAAAGAAAGAGAAACAGAACAATTCTTTTTCTTCTTTTGTCAATGTTCAAAGATAAGTTACTTTTTATATAGTCTGCATCAAAGCATCCAAACTTCAAAACCTCCGGAAAGAATAATATTGATGATGGTATAACACCGTTGAAGAATGGCACTAGTCTGGGATCAAGATCTAGGTAGATTAAACCTTGTTTATAAGGTTACCGATGGTGAGATCGTGTACTGGCTGAAACCGCTTGTCGGTGAACTGAAGAAGAAGACATGATTTACCCACTCCTTAAAAGATCAGATCAGATCAGATGAGAGATTATCAAAGCCATACTAGATGACGAATTCATCAATTAATAATACAGGAGAAAGAAGAGATTGACTAAATATACCAGTATCACCGATGATTATGTACTTGAAAAGGTAAGCGTAAGACATTCTGATTCCGTTGGAGAAGAAAAGACGAACAAAATACCAAGAATATAGAGGAAAACAAACTGTTATTATCTTCGGTTGGATCGGAGGATCTGAATCCGAAAGCCAAGTCCTATGAGGGTCGACAAATCCAGAATGTCCTTGATTATTTAAACTAGAAAAAGCAACTAATAAATGTGAAGTGGCGTATTCTATTAGGCGTCTCAAAAAATAAATACTTCAACAAAAAAAATTCAAAGTCCGTGTACATGTTTTTAGCCTATACTATGCCCGAATTTTAGGGTTAATTTGATTACAATGATAGTTTCTATAATATTTTATCTATATCAGTCGACTATTAAATACTATCGATTATACAAAAATATTATAAGTAAAATAAAAAAATAGGGCTATGTGACGAGATGAATGGAGTGTGATGGTAAGAATATGGAGTTGGGCATTGAAGTTAAAATCCTCATCTTTCAAGTTCATGGAGCAAGATATGGGCTTGCAATTAGAGTATGGCATCATTGCGTGTCTTGGACTTGAATCCCTCCATCAGATTCCAACACTGGTGAATTGCTCGGTTCGAGTCTTTCACAGCAAGTCTGAAGCCCACCCCAAGCCAACAAGGTTCTAGTAAAGTTCTACAAATAAAGAATAGTCCACGTAACACAACAAACGGCACCGAAAATCGCCACGTGTAGAAAGCAAAACATGCCACACACGCATAGACAACAATCGTCCATCACCATCAGGATGCATCCATTCAAAGCTAAATGAAAGACGCTTTTCATTTGCCTTGCACACCTACCCGTCTGAATCTGCAACATACGCCATGGCTAACATATCTCAGCCAGAAGCCACCGATCACGCCGCTCAAAACCCACCTCCACCACAACAGCAGCTAAATGATCACTTAGACGATCATCAAGCCTTTTCATTATCTCCTATAACCCTCCAAAAGCTGCCTCATCTGAGTGAGTACCTGCAAGATCTCCAACCTGCAGTCCCCAATCCACTCGACCGTAACCCATTCTTCTATCCTTCTGACGGCTTCTACATAACCTCATCCGATGTAGTTCTCCGCCACACAGTCTGCCGCCTCTCTCCTTCCGGAACCCCTGATTATCCTTCTCATCACGTGGCATATATCAGAGCAGGTCCACGCAAAAACATCTTCTTTGACCCTAGTACCACCAGGGCTGCTATCGTTACATGTGGAGGACTCTGTCCTGGGATGAATACGGTTATAAGGGAGCTGGTTGTTGGCCTTTGGGACCTCTATGGGGTGCGCCAAATTTTTGGTATTAAAGCTGGCTACCGAGGCTTCTACTCCACTCCGCCCGTTGAGCTCAGTCCTAAGATGGTACATAACTGGCATATGAGAGGCGGGACTGTGCTTGGAACATCTAGGGGTGGCTTTGACCTCAAAAAGATCGTTGATGCTATTCAGAACCACGGCTTTAATCAGGTTTGTGTGTTATGTGTTTATGGGCATACATATAGTTCCTCAAAAAGATCATAACAGCCTGCGTGCTGGGTGGGTTTCTTTAGGTTTACATTATCGGTGGAGATGGCACAATGCGTGGTGCTGTCAAAATATTTGAGGAGGTTCGGCGGCGGAAACTGAGAGTTGGAGTTACCGGGATTCCCAAAACTGTAGACAATGATGTGGGCATAATCGATAGATCATTCGGATTCCAGACAGCTGTAGAAATGGCACAGGAAGCGATCCATGCAGCTCATGTGGAGGCGGAGAGTGCAGTGAATGGGATTGGTTTAGTGAAGCTAATGGGTCGAAGCACAGGGCATATAACGCTTCATGCTACATTGAGCAGCAGAGAGGTAGACTGCTGTTTAATTCCCGAAAATGATTTTTACTTGGAAGGGAAGGGAGGGTTATTTGAATTCCTTGAACAGAGGCTGAAAGAGAGGGGGCATGCAGTGGTGGTCGTTGCTGAAGGGGCAGGGCAGGATTTAATACCAAGAACCAAAGCCCAGGAAGAAGGAAGGGACGAGTCGGGCAACCGGGTTTTCCTCGATGTCGGTGCATGGTTGAAGTCGGAGCTGAAGAAATGGTGGGACAGAGACCATCCAAATGAGTTGTTTACGGTGAAGTATATAGATCCTACTTATATGATACGTGCAGTGCCAGCAAATGCTACAGATAACTTGTACTGTACACTCGTGGCTCACTCGGCTATACATGGTGTAATGGCGGGGCATACAGGTTTCGTGACTGGCCCTATTAACGGAAACCATGCATATAGTCCGTTGTTAGATGTGGCACAAGCTAAGAATGAAGTGAACACCAAGGACCATAAATGGGAATGGGTCAGGTCTGTCACCAATCAGCCTGATTTTGTCAAGACCTAGCCAATTTCAGGTTCATTTTACTTTATCTCTGTTACTTATTTCTGCCCTGCAGTGGCAGAGACTATTAAAACGCCAGTTAAATGTGTTAGTATTGGTTGATATGGTTGTATGACTACTACTACTCCTGCTGATATTTTTTGCATATACTTTAATAATCCACATCAAAGGAAAGGAGATTCATTTCTCAGATATCAACAAACCCATAATCATGCAACAAACAATTCACCATTAGGCATGCTGCAGCACATATATTCAATATCACTTCTATTCGACCAAGAGTCCGGCAAAAGAACCGGCTAACCTAAAAACTACTGCAGTACGATCCAGCAAAAGCCATCTTATCAGAGCATCATGTGACTTTATAATACAAGTAACCACAATCAATAGACATGAGCAAGCATCCTATTTTGGCAAACTTTTTTCAAATCGGCTAGGACTGAACTGCATTTAATTTATTTAAATCCGAAACCAAGTGTTTGTCAGAATAAGTACAAGAAGGATCGATTTTAACATTTGATGATAAATAAACGAGCATGGAATAGAAGAGTGGGAGCATTATACCCCACACCACCTTCATTCCTAGAAATTCCATATTCTATTTCTGCCTCTTGTAAATCTTCGCCAAGAACGACTTCAACACTGCTTGCACTGCTTTGCTAGGATGAGCATTGATCGAGGTAACAAGCTTCTCATAGCTTGTGCTTTCGTACTCCTCAAATACACCCTGTCAATAAGGACGATAGGAAATATATTAACCATCCAACATTTCCTGCTTTCTTTTTATGTTGCAAAAAGAAATCCTGAATAATATCGAACCTTGAGATTAAGCTCATTGTATAGAGCCTTCACTTTAGCAACGTTGGCAGGGTCTGCCTTCCCATAGTTCTCCTGCGAGCAAACCATAACATCGAGTAACATATCAAATTTGATTAGCAAAGAAGACAACTGACAGAAACAGTCGCAATCTTACATATAAAACTTTCTTCTGCTCCTCATTGCAGATTTCCAATGCTTTAACCACCAACCAGGAGCACTTAAAATCTTCGATATCAGTCCCAATCTGAGATTACAGAGAGCTTGAGTGAGGTTTAGGATATTACAAATGATTGGCTTTCTAACTTCGACTTAAGGATTTTTAGTTCCATAATTCATATCTCACCTTACCAATGGTCTCAGGATTGCCAAAGCAATCCAAATAGTCATCCTGCAGACAAGGAGAAAATCGATATTAATACGTAGGATCTGGTGAAAAACAAGAGCCACCTACCAAGAAAGCAGATCGAAAGCACATTTTGTTAGTCATAAACTATGTCAGGCAATTTCTAAATGAAACTTTCTAAAAGTTCAACTGAAATCACAAATTTCTAAAAGTTCAATAATTTTTTTGACATTTATAGAACTGAACAATTAAAATTATGCTTGTACTTTGCTTTCGGTTCCCATCTATCCACTTTATTTGCAGAATAAAATTGTAGAAGCAAATGTCAGATGTAATATTACCTGTACTTGAAAGTAGATTCCCATGTCAACAAGAATGTTCTTCACATCAATGTGATTGTCAAGATTTTCACCCGCCATAACCAGTGCACACGCAACCTGCGTTCGTTTAGGTAATATAAGAGGCAGATAGCTCATATCAAACTCTGACGTAAATGATCAAGTGTATTAAGAGGAAGTGTTTTATGTAAAAATATTAGCTGTAACTGCTGCCTAAAAGTATATATGGCGCATAAGAAGCAAAATGGTTAATCTAAAAGGAGATATAGCAGATAAAGTTGAGACTAGTCAATCCAACTAACAAACTAATAATGTACATAAGCATGCGATTGCAAATAATTCAATGTGCATGCTTCAAGTGAAATGGAGGTTAATACTTACAGGAAGATAAAATGAATAATAGGCAGTCTTGTACTGAACAATGCGACGGTGCCTGGAGATATTTAACCAACATAAGGATAAGAACATACATAAGAATTACTATTAGAAAGAGTTGAAATGGAAAAAAATTGAAACAAGGCAAAGGGTGGAAACTTTTTCCCCTGTTTGAGTACAATATGATAAAAGATCGGTTATCTCTTGCATTATGCATAATATTTGTACATAAAACCTTTATTTCTTGAAACAAATAATTGCTGAAGTTTCACTCACTTGGACAATGAGTATTTGGATAGATCCTTTTCTCCTTCAAGTGTTGTAATCAGATCTATCATCTGTCCAGAAGCAGTTTGAAACTCCACCTGTGTAAAACATGTGAAAAGATTTAGGATAGATTTCGAATGAAGAGAATTTAAGATGCATCCAAGCTCATTACCTCATTGAATAGATCTAGCAGATCTACATAGTAAGGTTTCCCACGAAAGTGATTTTTGAGAATCCTGCCGATGTGATTGCGAAGTAGCACACCATCATTTACAGCAATCAAACCAACCTACAAGGAGTTTAAACGAAGTTAATTGCTTTTGGAAGAGGGAAAGTTAATTGACTTGGTACAAAGTACAAACTTAGCACAAACCTTGGGCACTCTGAACCAACAAGGCTGGCCACGCCTGGTGTGAGAGTTATCCATTATGTCATCAAGAACAAGAAAATATGCCTGAAGCTGCAGTTTTTATTGTGACAAAACACAAGTTTTTTTGTCATTATGTCGTGTTACTAAGAAAAGAAAAAGGATAAGAAACAAACACTGGTGATTTAGAGGGATACCCATTCAATACACCAACCGAGAGCACTTGCAAGAAAAATCTCATCTTGGGTCAACTCCTTTCCTTCTTTCAACAGGCGGTAGCTATCAATCACAGAGAGTCCACGATTCAGTTTCCCTGAAAGCAGTAAACAGAAAACCGACGAGTGAATCAATATCCAACCCAAGAAAAGCTTACAAAATTAACCGAGACATAGAATACTAGTTAAATTACCTCCAGGTACATTGTACTCCAGCATCTGCAGGGGCAAAGTAAATCGGATGATTAAAACAAGTTTTTTAAAAAAAGCTATGTCGACACGAATAGTTCGTATGCATAAACGGAAAATAAAGGCAGAGAAAGTGGAATACCCGATCAACCCATTGCCGAGATTCGTCGGTGAACTCGAACGAAGGGTCCTGAAGGAGCTCCGATTTGAGTTGGGAATACACATTAAGAAATGCTGACCTGAGATCCGCCATCAAAGCAAAGCCCAATATTTCGGAAAGATTGGAACTGTACCTTCTGTCCTCTCCAGCTCCACAAGTACAGTGAAGCAGCAAATAAGCAGTTGGCAAATTGCTTCAGTTGTATTGATATTTATATATGGATGAAGGGAGAGAAAAAGAAAGATTATCAAAATGAAGTGAATGGGTAATTTGACTCTTGACTCTGATTAATTGGTTTTATAGACAGCAATAAATATGGATTGGGAATGTGGACGGCCGAGTTTGGACTTGGCGTTAAACTTCAACTTCATTCAATCTTCAGCTGCCACATTTCGGTAGTGTAATTCACGTGAAAAATACATATTAAAAGGAATAATGTTTCAAATATATTATCTACATAAATGAAAATATTCAGAAATAGTATATAAATGATAAGATAGTATTTATGAATGTCCAAATTAGGGTGTCAAGGAGGAATTGGGTACTTATCTTAGTATATGCATATCGAGAATTAATTGTCTATATTATGAGCAAGCACATTTGGTCGGTTAGTCAAGCGTGTTCTTTCAGCTTTTTTAAGTTATGAGTTTTAAATCCACCAAGAGCACCCTCTTCCATTTCTTAGAGTCCTATTTTCTCTCCCTCTAGATAGGATTAAGATTATAATTAGGATTTGTTAAAAATTTGTGTAGCATTGTTATTATGATATTAAAAGGATGTGTGGTGTGTATACATTGTTAATGGGTTAATAATTTATATGAATATATACTGTTTTGTAATTACATTTAGACTATTAAAAAATGTAGGTTCAAATGTGTTTAAATATAATTAACTTTAATTCGAGGGGCTGGAGTTTATGGGTAGTTTAAAGGTACTATGAAAAGACACATTTTATGAATGTAAAAGTTATAGATTAAAATTTAACCGGTAAATATGACACTTATCAATGTCAAAATTTAATATTATTTATTAAGGGTCATACATATGACCTGAGAGAATATCATGGAACAAATATATGATCTAAAAAAACATCACGATGAGTAACTTTGTCAACCGATTAAATGTACTTGCTCATCTCAAATGTTTATTATTCTTTATTATTTATGGTGCCGGAAAATACGTTTCAACCACACTAAAGAATTGAACTATAAATTAGGCATGATTCAATTACAGCTTTAGTCGAGATGGGAAAACCTATTAATTATTATGCATCGTAAATTTAAATTTTATTTTATAATATTTCCGGCCAAAATGCTTGCCTCGTTTATTTATTCTACTTCTCAATCAATTTTACATTTTATTCGTGTATTAATTGATAGATTAAGGGTGAATCATCGATTACTTTTTTAAAATTATTTTTTGGAGTGAAAAAATATTTTTAAAACTAAAAACAATAAAGACCGAAGTTAAAAAGTAGTTTCCTAATAAATAGTGTTTTCTGTTAGAAAAAAACTAAAAAACAACTTTTGATTTTTGAATATAAAAAATACTTTTTTGAATACAAAAAACAACTTAATTCATTCTTTATTTTTAACATAACATCTAAAATAAATATTTTAAATCTTTATAGTATTTTTTTACTATATTTTTTAACAACACTTCTCAAAACTATTTTTTATATCACTTTTCAAAATTCAACAACAATTATAATCTAGCCCTTTGTATTTTTATAAAATTTATAAAGTTAGTGTTAACTAAGCTAAATATTGATTTTATTTTCATACAGCTAAAATTTTATTATAATAAAAATGGTTTGTCATTTAAATTAAACATTAAATATAATTGTATTGTTTAAACTATAAGTATCGGTTTTTTTATAATGCCACCGCTTAAACATTTCACAAATAAAATTATTAAAAAATATTCAATATGACTTTTGAACAAAATTGCATTGAAAATTTCGATCAACTTAAAATAATATAGTGGAATTAGGTTACGCTGCATTATGTCCATGTGTGTTGTCACTCGTCATGTACGAAAATTGAGAGAAACTGTAAAAAGTAGGAAAGATGTTAGAGAAAAGCCATTTGTGTTAAAAATACCATAGTAATTCTTGATTATATTTTAGATTTGAAAAATTAGACAAATTGGTCCCTAATTAGTTTTTATAGAACAAAATAGATTAGTCATTAATTGCTTTATTTTTTTAATAGAGGATGAAAATGTAATCCATGGCACAGCACATAGAATGTTATAGTATTTTTATTTAATTTTTTATACAATATTTAGAATATTATTTTTTATTGAATATATTTAGATTATTTTACTTTTATCACCTTTAAACTAAAAGATATTGATGACTTAAACAGGGGCGGAACTAGAAATTTATAAAAGGAGGGGCCATAATAAGATTTAAAAAAATAAAGGAATTATATAATTAATTTAAAAAATTAACAGGCCCACGTCCCAAAACCCTCCATATGTTCCGCCCTTAGACTTAAACATACTAAAAATCATGTTTATATGTTATAACAATAGCGATCAGTGATGAATTTATAAATTAAAAAATGAGCTTTAAAATATTTTTTCTCTCTAAACGAGTATGTAATTTTCTTTTTTTCCCTTTATAGACTAAACTAAATCTTTTTTCTTTAAAAATACACATTAAACTAGATTTGTTTCCCAAAAATTACGGATACAATTGCTCTGCTTGGGTGTTTAATAAAACTGCTTCATGTCAACCGAATTAAATTCAATTCACACTATCTTTTAATTTTTTTTTTTTATATTTATTCATTTTTTTGTCAAGTATCGTGATTAAATTTATTAATTGTATGACCCAACGGCCGAAACAAACATTAAAAAGAATATAAAATGGTGATGACAGAGAGAACATATATGAAAAATATTTAGTCATTTCATAAATAAAATTATTAAAAAATATTTAATATGACTTTTGAAAAAAATTGCATTGAAAAGTTCGATCAACTTAAAATAATATAGTGGAGTTTGGTTGCATTTGCATTATGTCCATGTGTTGTCAGGTATGAAAATTGAGATAAACAGTAAAAAAGTAGAGAGATGAAGGGAAAAGTCATTTGTGTTAAAAATATCATAGTATTTTTTTATTACTATATTTTATTTTTTGAAAAATTAAACAAATTGGTCCCTAATTAGTTTTTATAGAACAAAATAAATTAGTTCATTAATTACTTTAGTTTTCCAATAGTGGATGAATAATCCCTGGCACAGTAAGACTGTTATAGTACTTTTATTTAATTTTTCTATACAATATCTATACTAATCTATTTTTTATCACATTTAAATCAAGAAACATGGATGGCTTAAACATACTCAAACTCATGTTTATATGTTACAACAATAACAATAAGTTTGCGGATCTAAAAATTAAAAAAATAAAATTTAAACTAATTTTTTCTCTAAATGGGTATGTAAATTTATTTTTCCCTTTACATATTAAACTAATTATTTTTTCTTTGAAAATACACACTAAACTAGCCTTGCTTCCCCAAAAAAATACGGATACAATTGCTCTCCTCCAGGACTTAATAGAATCACCCCTAATAACTGTATCAATCGAACTAAATTTAATTTACTCTATTTTTTATTTTTAAAATTATTTGTATATTTATTCAGTTATTTGTCGTGGATCGTGATTAAACTTAATTGTATGACCCAAAGACCGAAACAAACATCAAAACGAATATAAAAAAGTGATGACAGACAGCACAGATAAAAAAAACAAAACAAAGAAAAAGACAGGATGAGAGATGTCATAGATTAGAATCTCAATCTCAAACAGATTGGCAATCGGTATGAACTGATCAGATGCTCAGTTTTTAACTTTTTATGTCATGTGAAAGATCAATGCAAATGAAATATTAAAAAATATTAGGCATAAAGTTAAAAAATATTTTAAACGTTTGATTGAATAATTATTTTAATTTTTATTTTTTTGAGTAATTTAACTCTTAATATTTTATTCTGAATCAAAATGACCCATTTACGAATGAAAATTGTTAAAAAACTAACGGTAAACAGTTCGAAATGACTTGACAGAATGATAAGTAGATAGAAAAATTATTTTATATTTGTATATAATTTTATAAAATTATTTTTTGACTTATTAATATTTTTCAAGTCAATACATTTGTCTATGTGATATTGTCATGTCAACGCGCACTGTCATATAGGTTTGTCACGTTATTTCAAGTCATTTACCGTCAGTTAACTGGCAGTTTTCATCCGTATATGGGTCATTTTGATTCAAAATGAAACGTTGAGGGTTGAATTGTCAAAAAAAGAATAGAGGCCAAAATGATTATTCAGTTAAACGTTAGAGACATTTTTTTAGCTTTATGCCAAAATATTACAAATTCAAGTTCTTTAAAAAATCACCCAACAAAAGAACAAAAATTATCTGCCCCTAAACATGTCTCATACTAAAAAAAATTGAAAATTTAAATTCCAAATCATAACTCTAATTTCCACATCCTAAACTCTAAACCCTACAAAATATACCATACCCTTAATTTTCTAAACCTCAACCATAAACCTTAACATTTCTTAAAACTTAAATTCTAAATTCTAAATCTACTATTTTAAAATAGAGAATAAAAGGGGCATGCTATGGGGCAAAAATTTTCCATCCTCACAAAATAGGCCAACAATTTAAAGAAGGGACCGTAAGAAGGAAAAAACCAACACCAAAATCCTCACCAACATCTTTTACGAGAAAGTCTAACTATGATCAAAACCAGCGCGCATGCGGTCCTTGTTCTATTATTATATACAATAAAAGAAGGGTAAAGTTTACAAATGATGAATAAACTTTTAATTATTTTAATATTATCATTAAATTTTATATTTTGTTTTAATTTGGCCACTAAATTCTTAACAGGCGTTAAGAAAGTAACGTGACAGTTAACATATTTTATATAATGACACATTTAGTCCTCCACATTTGAAAATTCAAGCAATGTAGTCCTAATTCAAAAAATAACAACAAATGTAACCCTCAATATTTACACACTATTTCAATTTGACCCTATTTTTAATTAAAAATAATTTAACCCTAAACTTTTAATTGCTTTAATATTATCAGTATGGAGTTGGGGGGTTTGTTGCATAAATATTTTAGTGCGATGGGTGGTCCCTTAGGCAAAAGAGGAGCCAAAAGCAGATAAATTGTTGGTGAGATTGAGTTGGACCTATTTTCAATTTGGGGTTGAGATTTAGACTTTTGAATTCATGCTTTTAAGTTTAGGGTTAAATTATTTTTAATTAAAAATAGGGCCAAATTGAAATAATGTATAAATAATGAGAGTTAAATTTGTTATTTTTTGAATTAGGACTTAATTGTTTGAATGTGCAAATGTGGAGGATTAAATGTGTCATTATACAAAATATGCTAACTACCACATCACTTTTCTAACACGTTTCATTTACGAGCTTAGTGATCAAATTAAAACAAAATATAAAATTTAATGATAGCATTGAAGCAATTGAAAATTTAATTACTAAATTAAATAATTAACTAATTTTTTGTGACGAACTTTAGCCATAAAAGAATTCATTTTCTCTATAATGAAAATATAAATCCATTCTCCGATTTTCTTTTTTTAAAAAAAAAACTGACTTCTTCATTGTACAAACAAATCTAACAAATTATTTAACATTTTAACATTTAACTTATTATTATTATTTAAATGAAATTCAGTTTTAGTTTTGACTGCTATCGTTTTAGTGATGGCCGCCTCCTTAGACTCTAATTTATCAATATTGGCGTCCTTATCCTACCAGTATATGTACATATCTTATAATTGTTGTCTTCAGATTAAAAAATAAAATAAAAAACTAGTTAAAATTATGTAACTAGAGAAGGGAAAGCGAGAAGTTAATTGTTTTTAACCATAATAAACGAAGACACGTAATTTATATATGAAAAAACTTTGATACATAGGACGTAAAGTTTACACGTGCCTTTTAGTTTTAGGGGTTAGTATTTTAGTTTAGGGTTTAAGGTTTAGGGGTTTAGGTTGTAGTGTTTAGAATTTAAGGCTAGTGTTTAGAATTTAGAGTACATGGTTTAAGGTTTAGGGTTTAGTTTTTTAGGGTTAAGGTTAGAAATTTAGGATTTGGGTATTTAGAGTGTAAATACACATGCTTGTGTAAATTTTACACAGCCTGTGTATCAAAATTTTATCTTTTATATATATATGATCTACTTACACGGAATGTAAAACTCATAGTTTTATATGTTTTGTTGATCATTATGTTGTTGGGATTAACCCCTTACTTTTTTTTCCAAGTGATAATCTTCACATACCCCACTGTTAATATCAGCTATCCGTTTCACCCATCAAACGATCCAAAAAAATGTAAAAGTTAAAAACTCTTACGCCGTATAATTGAATTCTATCTCTATGTATATATCATTCTTTATATTTTTTAGATTTAATAATTTATAACACTTAACTCGTAACACCAATCTAATATAATAAAAAATATTATTATTATTGTTGTTATCGTTACATTTACGACATAGTTGAAGGAAGATAATCAATATAAAAATTTATTCAACATATAATCATAGAAAGAATGATACAATATTTATTTACACATATATACCTATACACATTTGATCTTTGAGTACTTAATTAAAATAATATATTTTTGTTATTTGTTTAAATATTATAAAAAGATAAAATTATCATTATGAAAATATTTATTATTAAGAAACAATATTTTTTTTAGACTTGTATTTGATTAAGTAATGTCAAGTTAATTAGTGTCATCAACTTAAACTTTGTGTTAAAATATTTTTGAGTTTACTCTTTTGAAAAGTTAAAGTTAGTACCGTTCAAGAGAGAGAGTCAAAGTTAGAGTCCAAAATAGAAAGCAGTAAAGAATTGGGCTCTACCTAGCCTCATAAACGTGTTTCAGAATTGTACTCAGCTCAGCCCACTTAAATCAGTGATATTGTTAGGGGTGTGCATTATTCGGTTGTAACCGAATTAACCGACCGAATCGAATGTTTTTCAGTTAATTCGGTCGGTTAATTTTAGATAAATTCAGTTAACGGTTATTTTTTTAAAAAAATTTGGTTATTGGTTAATTCGGTTCAAAATTGGTTAATTAATCGAAATTATTATATATTAAATATTACATATATATTAAATATATTTATTTTTGGTCATTAAACTTTTAAAAATTATAAAATGATCATTAAATTTTTTGATATATAAAATGTTCGTTAAAATTTTATCAAATTAATATAAAATGAAAGTTTAGTGATTAAAAAGGTCATTTTAGCATAGTTTAGTGACCAATTGTGTAATTTAAATTTTATAACAAATTTCGATTAATTCGAAAACTGACCGAATTAACCGAAATAATTTCGGTTCGATTAATTCGGTTAAGGCTAATTCGGTTCGATTAACGATTAAAGTTATAAAAATTTTAGTTATGATTAATTCGGTTCGGCCATCGACCGAATTAATCGAATGCACACCGTCATGCCTCCTATATACTTTCCTCGGTCCCGTCCAGCTCAGCCGATTTTCATTTATGTATAAGAATCGTTACATAATCTAAAATTTGTAAAAATATTATATTTATAATATAATTAATATATTAAATAAATTTTTAAAAAATATTTTATATTTATATACCCTTATTCTCTTTTAATTTTTTGTGAACAATACATTATTAAATGTTTAATATGTTTAAATTTTTAGTATTTTTGTTACTTTTGATAATTTATCATATAAATTAAAGTAAATAATAAAATAAACCTAATTAAAAATGCAATAAGAATCAACATAAATATATTTCATTCTCTCAGGGATAATAATGTCCAAATGGGAAGGAATTGTGTAATTTTTAAGAAAACAATAGAATAATATTTCCACTATTTGGGGAAAAAGCCATTATTGGGAAAAGAATAACACCTCATTGTGAGAATTATTTTTTCTGTGAACCAAACGCACATTTAGAGTTGTTTATATCATTATCTTTGTACCTACTCTCGATTGGTTTAATGAAATAAAATATTAATTTTTTTAAATAAAATTAGATGTTTAAATTCTGACTTGATGAATAAGTAAATTAAATTAGAATTATTATTCTCGTAACAAACACCTATAACATCTAATTCGAATTACTTGACCAATTAATGAGATATCAATAATTATATAAATAAAAATGTCTTTCTATTTCCCCACTTCCTCCACGAGAAAAATAGAATGTCTGCCCTTTTTAAAGAAGCAAGCAATCCCTAGCATTCCCATCTTATGGTTTCTTCTCGGCTATCTCTCTAAGCAAACAATCAATTTGGTTCTTTGAACCGTTGTTTTTGTGGTCTCAGCTACGAGAACAAAGATGGGCAAGATCTTTTCAGCTAAGAAGACTGGAAACATGGTTTTAATAATCATGGTCATTGCCATTGTTTTGGCTCTGATGGCACCATCAGCGTTAGGGAAAGCAGCCGCCAGAGGTGGCGGTTTCGGCCGCAGAGGAGGAGGAGGAGGCCGGTTTACGAATGGCCATCGTGCTCGGGGACACTCAACTTCATCCGCCGTAGCATTGGACCCTGGCCCTGCTTTTGGCTTCGTTCCACTTATGTTGTTTGTACTTTCCGTTTTCTTTTTCGTTTAGGCAATACTGCACTCTGCTTTATTTTCTGCCAGTTTTAACTTTTAATCACATTTGTTGTACCCCACGTGGTTTTATGATTTGCTGTGGAAGGAAGCTACTTTGAGCATGCATTGCAAATCTTCTAGGAATATTAAATTGCTTGTTTGATCTTTAATTAATGTTGATCGCCTGTTCAAATCATCCATGCATGTCGGTGCTGGATTTTGCTTATTTCTATAACCACGTTTTGGTCTGCCACCTTATATTAATTTCGTACTAATTTAAAAGAGTTTAACCCTTTATATATAGATTTTCATTAGTGAAGTGATTGTGTCTACTAGTAGGCGATGTTACGATCATAATAAGTATGTTCTATTAGTATGTCAATTGTTGAGTAGTAAAGTGACCGTGTCTGTCGAGCTACCATATTTGTTGGTTATCGAGCGAATGGACAGGAGAATGAAGTGTGACAAGCGATAAAAGGGTGTGTCAAGAGGGTAAAGTGCCGAGATTTTTAAATATAAATGATTAAATTTATTGAATTAGGACCAAATCGATAGAATTTAAAAGTTCTGAAGACTAAAACTTTTATAATACCATACCATGTATTAGTTTTAACCGTTAAGTGACCCATTTGCAATAAAATTTTAATTAAGTAAATTACTACTCTTAAAAGAAAAGTGACTTCGTTATTATCAAATCTACATATTTTTTCCTCACTAAAATCATTACTTGAGTTCAGAAATGATTTTAATTAACTTGAGAGTAAATGCAATGAGTGAAAGTTTTTCCGGACTTGGAGGCCTATGTGCCCACTAGCTCACCGCTCTCTTTCCAGAAACAATATTATTCTAAATTTCCATATCTTTCTTATAACACCTAAACAGAAAAATGCCCAGAGAAAGTAGAATATACGCAAAAATATTTCGAGCAGAGAAATTATTCATTGTAAGAACAGTTTGATAGCTAAAGGCGCCCTCAAAAAGGAAGTTCATAAAGTATTTCCCCTCTTTGCTGTAAAGCATTGGCCTCGATAATATAATGAAATTCGGAGATATTTGGGGTTAGTTTAACTTGATGTGACCTTTACTTAAGTGGTGATAAAAATATGAATGCAAAGTTTTTGGTAAAGAAAATTGTGTTTCTAAGATGAGCAAATTATTGTACGAATGGATTCTACACATCGTGTATATTTGTCGTCAAGTCAAGAAGGAATGAGTTTGATTCAAATCCATTATCTTTTCGTTCATTAATATTCAATACGCGTTCATCATAAGTATTTTCAAAGTTAACTCAATTGATATTATTATTGGTACCACCTTCAAAATCATGGAACATGTAGTCCCACTTATTATTCATTTGAAACTTAACTATGGAAATGAAGAAGTCCATGCAGGTGCAAGTCAACATATAGAAAGAGTTCACCGACTTAATTAGTTTCACATGATTAGTCAAGCATCAAGAAATTAACAAACGAAAAAACAAGCAAACATTCCTTAATCTTTGATGATGATGATGATGATTATAGCTGCAACACCCAGCTTCACTTAAGCTGCTGGGTGTCACGGCCTTAGCCTTTAGTTCACTCGGTCGCTAAGCCGTGCGGCACTTGAAAAGGACTCTTCCCGATCAAGTCAGCCTTTTCCCTCGATTGATCTGCTCAAAATAAGCAAGCAACACATTAGTCTCGCGCCACAAAACCATTCTTCAAGCCATTGGCGAAACCGTGGGGCATAGCGGATGCACACAGTCGACCCCCGCTTCCCAGTAGGAAAAAGAACGGTTTTTATTTTATTAGAAAAAAAAGAAACATCGGTTACATTAGAAAACTCACCCACACCATCGACTTGGGCGTAGGGGCGCCGATGGTGTGTAGGATACATACCTTTTTACCAAAGGGATCAGCCCAAACTCGCCGATTGTCCCACCCCTACATATATGCGAAAAAAACATAATAGAAATGACCGAGTAAACATTCTATTGTTTGAAACGATGACACTTTTTCCTAACTAAAGAAATAATTGAAAACAAAGACTCTTCTTCCTAAAACATTGATGTGCTTGAAAATGGGGCATGGTAGAAGTGACTCGGTTGTGGCCCTTAACTCGGTTGTAACACCATGTGAGGGATGGCCACAACATCCTCCCCACCCTAACTTGTCGACGCCCTCGTTGACGAGCTGCAAGGAACTCCTCGATTTTCTGCTTGAACGCCTTTAGGTCATGATCTCTCTCCCAACTTGTCTCTTCGGCTCGAGACCTTCCCACTTGACCAGGTACTCACAAACAGGCTTCTTCTTGGACACCGTAACAAACCTATCAGCAAGGATCTCTCCTCAACTCGACGTTCGATGGGGGTTTGGTACAGATGGGGCCCCGATCACTCTGTCCTTGGCTAATATCCGAGGGGCTCGCATGAAAAAGGCTTCAAATTGCTCACATGGAACACAGGGTGAACTTTCATCCATGAGGGCGGCTTGATCTTGTATGAGTTATTTCCAACTTTGGCCACAATCGGTCTCGGTCCTTCATACTTTCGCACCAATCGCCGATCTCTATTCCGTAAGAACCGCAATCGTTCGCCATTAGCTTCACAAGCACTAGATCGCCAACTTTGAATCTGCTGGTCCCTTCGCCACGATCTGCCCACTTCTTCATATGTTTTGCAGCTTTCACTAGATAAGCCCGAGCAATCTCTGTATTTTGGCGCCATTCCTTTGAGAAATTAAAAGCTCGGGGATACTTTCCTTTGTATGACTCTATAGTGGTGTGTGGAAGCCGCGGCTACTGACCTGTCACAATTTCAAAGGCGCTTTTATTAGTAGCAGAACTCTTTTGTGAATTAAAACAAAGTTGTGCCACATCCAACAAAGAAGGCCAATTTTTCTGGTTGGCCTGGATAAAATGCCTTAAGTACTCTTCTAACAACCCATTAAAGCGCTCCGTCTGCCCATCCGTCTGGGGATGATAACTTGACGACAAATTCAGTTTAGATCCCAACATCTTGAATAACTCTCTCCAGAAATTTCCAGTGAACCGACCATCCTTGTCACTAACGATATCTTGTGGGACACCCCAATACTTTACAACATGTTTAAAGACTAATCGAGCTGTCTCCTCCGCCGAACAATATTTGGGGCGAGGATAAATGTAGCATATTTTGAGAACCGATCCACCACCACAATGGCAGCTCCAAGATCCCCCACCCGAGGCAAGTTCACTATGAAGTCGAGTGAAATGCTCTCCCAAGGTCGTGCTGGCACTGGCAATGGCTCCAACAATCCTGCAGTCTTTTGTCGATCCACTTTGTCTTGCTGGCAAATAAGGCAAGTCTTGGTATAGTCCATAATATCCTGTCGCATGTGCGGCCAATAATATCCTTGTTCCAACAGGGCCAGAGTACGCCGCCAACCTTGGTGACCTGCCCAGGGAGTGTCATGGCATTCGCGTAGTAGTTTCTGTCTAAGTTCTCCTGCTCTCGGGACATACATACGCGGACCTTTCGTCATTAGGATCCCATTCTCTACCCAAAAGGTCTTTGATTGGCCACTTTCCACCATCCTCAATATTGCCATCATCTGCGGATCATTTCCCATATTCTCCATTATGAGTTCTCGAATGTCATTCGTCACCCTACTAGCTGACATATGAGCAATTAATCTAAGGGTTGCCAGATCGGCCCTTCGACTCAACGCATCAACTACCTGATTCTTCTTCCCAGTTTTATGCTCAAAACTGAAATCAAACTCCGCTAAGCGCTCTTGCCATCTTGCTTGCCTTGCCGATAGTTTTGGTTGTGTCAGGATATGACTAGCAGCTGTGTTGTCTGTTTTAACAACAAACTTTGAGCCCAACAAATAATGCCTCCAAGCCCTGAGACAATGGATCACAGCTAGAAGTTCCTTTTCCTGAGTTGCATATCTCGTCTCGGCACCACTCAACTTCCGACTATCAAAGGCCACAGGGTGACCACCCTGCATGAGTACTCCCCCTATGGCAAAGTCAGATGCATCAGTTTCAACTTCCATTGGTTTCTCAATGTCTGGTAATACTAGGACTGGGTCGTTCATCACAACAGTTTTTAGTCCCTCAAAAGCATCTTGACACTTTTTAGACCAGGCCCACTTCTCACATTTCTTTAACAAATCGGTAAGTATAGCTGTCCTCCGAGAGTAGCCTTCGACAAACCGTCTATAATAGTTAGCTAATCCCAAGAATGATCTGAGCTCACTGACACTCTTTGGAGTCGGCCATTCTTGGATTGCCTTCACTTTTTCCTCATCCATTCGAACATGTCCCTGCCCAACGAGGTGTCCTAGGAACTTAATTTGAGTTTGGGCAAAATCATATTTCTCCCTTTTAACAAATAGCTGATTATCTCTGAGTCTCTGCAACACTAACCGCAAATGGTTTTCATGATCTGTCAAAGAGGAACTATATACCATTATATCATCCAAGTATATCACCACAAACTTGTCCAGAAAATCATGGAACACTCGGTTCATCAAGGTGCAAAAGGTTGCAGGCGCATTGGTTAGCCCAAATGGCATCACAAGAAACTCAAATTCCCCATATCGAGTAACACAAGTTGTCTTCGGTTCATCTCCCTCGACCACTCTTACCTGATGATACCCCGATCGAAGATCCAGCTTTGTAAAATATTTCACGCCACTTAGCTGGTCGAACAAGTCCGCAACTAAGGGGATGAGATACTTGTTCCTGACAATCACTTTGTTCAGGGCTCTATAGTCCACACACAATCTCAGGCTCCCATCATGTTTCTTCTGGAACAACACGGGCGCCCTGTTGCGTGTGATAAGTGCTACGCAATTGTGCAAGTATACACGTCGCAAGTAATAAAGTGATATGAGTATCGAGTATCGTCTCCACAGGGATTGGTTTGGGCCACTTTGCTTAAGTTACTGCACTGTGAAAAGTAAAAACACAATTAAAGGATTAAATGAGTTTAACTAATAACTAAACTAGAAAGCAATAAAGTAAAAGAAAAGATGAGATCGATTGAGAGAGATAGGCTAGGTTATCGTGAGTTGAGGTGTGATAGCCGATTGGATTGTCTTGGTAAAAGAGTGCACGGGCAACTCAGTTGCCGTGGCGACTTGCACAACGGGGTTGCCTTGGCAACTAATTGATGGTTGCCTGGGCGACTAGTTGGGCAACTACTTGGGCGATCGGGCAGCAACTTCAAGGTTCGGCGGAGCGTTCTTCAATGGTTTCTTCTTATCCCTAAGTCGAAAACTCTAGCTACTTGTGCATGCCTTGATAATACATCCTGCGTGAATCAAGGGTGAACAACAACCAATCTTGCACTCCTCTTAGCCGTTGAAATCCTTAACTTATTCCTAAGCGGATTAATCTTCACCATCATTGGATTGAATAAAGATCATATTCATTCGTTTCTTGAATCTAACTCTCCCGATATTAGATAAATGGATGAAATCACGAGATCCTCTCCCAATTCACTCAAAAACAATAATAAGAATCAAGAATGAATAAACCTTGAAATAGAAAAGTGCAAACTCTTATTACCTAAACAAAAACCAATAGTTTCTCACAATCTCAAAACACAATAACCATAGCCAAGTAAATTTAGTTCATGGCTAGGTTCCAAAGAAACACAAGATAATTAATCCCTAGCATGAACCCAATCGAACAAAGATGAAGGAAGAGGCTTGTCGAAATCCTCCTTGCCCTTGATGCTTGTCGAAAATTCTCTCCTCTTGCCCTACTTGGACTTGCCAAATTTCCCTCTTGCTCTCCTCTTCTTGGAGTTGTCGAAATTCCCTCTTGCTCTCTCCTTCTTGAATTGTCGAAATCTCCTTGATATTTATAGGGCTAGGCCAAAGTCCTTCTTTGAGGAGGAGTTTGAGTTAGAATTAAATTATCTTTAAAGAATATAATTCTTTATTATAATTTTATTCCTATTAGAACTTCTCCTATCCTCTTGGAATTTAATTCTTCTTTAATCTCTGCATGGCAATCAAATTCCTTTGGGCTTGGACCTTGCTCCATGTCATCTTGGGCTTGTAAAATCATGAATTTCGACATCCATATTGCTTTTGGTCTTTGTCGACAAATGCCATGGCAACTGCTCTGCGTCTCTCCTTCATGCACCGCCTGCGCAACTAGCTCGGCATATCCTTCATGCATTGCCACGGCAACTAGCTCGGCATTGCTTTGGCAAGTGATCCTGCACATACATACACAAAAACACACCAAAGCAGCATCTATTTCCACAAAAATCACCAAGTTATGTATTCAAGCTCAACGATTGAAGGAAACATGGATTAATGCATGAATGGCTAACTATGCAACTAATATGAGCCTAAGTCTAACAATAATATGAGTAAAAAGGGTAAGAAAAATAGTACTTTTGAACACTTATCACACCCCCAAACTCGAACTATTGCTTGTCCTCAAGCAATGCAAACTCATAATTACCTGCCAAGACTTCAAATTTTCACAAACTTAACTTTGAACTTGATTTCAATTCTCTGAACCGGGGCACAAAGTATGATTGGCTTTTTTATTTTTCAGAAAACTGAGGAATTACTCGGAATCAAACTATAATGCTTGTGAGTGTGTGCGGAGTTGTGTGCAAGTTGATTTTTCGGATTCTATGCAAACAATAGGTTTTCAAATTACTTTATTGGGTTCTTTTTAACATGTTTTAACTAGAGCCAATTTCGGGCACCTCTAGTGTTTTATTTTTAGTTTTCTTAAGTTAATTTAATCGACTAGAGCCGGTTTCGGGCACCTCTAGTTAAAAAAAAAATTTAACGCCTCCTAGAGCCAGTTTCGGGCACCTCTAGTGATCAATTTTTTTGCATATGCTAGAGCCAATTTCGGGCACCTCTAGCCTTCATCCAATTTTTATTCTAATCTCCCAATTAGTTAATTATCAACCTAAGTTTACTAGAACTCCTTAAATCAATCAAATCACAACAGTGTTTCATCAAATTTAGCATCATAGTACAATTCTACGTTTTTCATGGTTATCCTAGAATAAAAATTCTATCAATTAAGTGCATTGGTAAAGTCATCATTGAATATTCATCAAATCTAAGCAATTCTTGTTCCAATTTAAAGGCATGGCAAGCAATTTATGTATCCTAAATGTAATGCTTAAGATTAATGTAACTAAACATGGTAATTACTAATAACAATCCCCCCCCCAAACTCGAGTGAGGCATTGTCCTCAATGCATGCATAAAAATAACGAAAAATAACAATAAAAATAAAAATGCATACGAGGACTTACTCCGAGAGTTCGTCATCGTAGATGATTAGTTTCCTTCTAGTTGGCGTCTTGATTTTCTTGCTTGAATGCAATGGTTGTTGTCTTGTTGCCGGGATGTCTTCAGCTTTGGTTGTCGTGGCATCAGCTTGTGCATGCATGAAGTAAGTTTCCGCGGCATCTTCTTCATTGGTTGCCGGGGCAAGGATCTTGGCAGTAAATTTCCTTAGCATAGTAGTTGTGAGTCTTGTTGTGAAAAAGAAAATAAAGAAAACCTGAAAACTAAAGATAATGAAGAAAAAATAAAATATCTCCTAAAAATAAAAATAAAAATAAAAAGAAAAAGGAAATACTGAGAGGAGAGCATGCTCATGCATCTCCTAAGTTGACCACTTCCTTGTTACGTTCCACATGGTCACCATTGTAGTGCTTCAATCTTTGTCCATTAACTTTGAATTCATGGTTGTCAGAGATGGACTTGATTATCACAGCACCATGGGAGAATGGTTTGACGACTTCAAATGGTCCCGACCATCTTGATTTCAGCTTTCCCGGGAAAAGTTTTAGCCGAGAATGAATTGGAGAACTAGTTGCCCTGGCGTGAATTGCCGTGGCAATAGTTTCTTGTCGTGCCATCGCTTTGTTTTCTCCTTGTAGATTCGTGCATTGTTATAGGCGAGCGCACGAAATTCCTCTATCTCATTGAGATCCATCAATCGCTTTTGTCCGGCACTTTCCCAATCCATATTCACGGTCTTGATTGCCCAAAGACGCCTTGTGCTCAATTTCCACCGGTAGATGACATGTTTTACCATAGACAAGCCGGAAGGGGACATACCTAATGGTGTTTTAAATGCAGTCGCGATATGCCCAAAGTCGTCATCTAGTCTTAATGACCAATCCTTCCTTGAGGGATTTACAACTTTCTCGAGTATTCCTTCAACTCCCGGTTGAAATTTCGCTTGCCCGTTGGTTTGTGGGTGATATGCCGTGGCGATCTTGTGTGATATGCCGAGCGTTGCAACATCTTGGCAATTAGTCTATTGTCAAAATGCTTGCCCCGTCGCTGATAATTGCTCTCGGCATCCCAAACCGTAAATATGTTTTTCTCGCAGGAATCGTTGCACGGTCTTTGAATCGCTCGTTGGGAACTGCAGCTGCTGCCTCTACCCATTTAGACACATAGTCGACGGCGAGTAAGATGTAGAGGTTGCCGAATGAAGATGGGAAAGGTCCCATAAAATCGATCCCCATACATCGAACAGTTCCACCTCGATGATGTTCGAGTGGCATCTCATGTCGCCTAGAGATATTGCCCGCCCCTCCGCAACGATCACATTGCTTGTAAAAGTCTTGGGCATCTTTGTACAATGTTGGCCAATACAAACCGGATTGCAAGACTTTGGCATAGAAGACGAGTTCCTCCAAAATGTCCTCCATAGGGTGAAGAATGGCATTGTCGGAGTACATTCTGTTGCTCTTCTTCAGGGACACATCGGCGTATAACCTGATCTGCACATTGTTTAAACAAAAGAGGCTCGTCCCAAAAGTAATGCTTAGCATCATGGCGGAACCGCTTCTTCCCTTGGTGAGTAATGCCATACGGAAAAATACCACAAACAAGGAAGTTAACTAAATCTGCGTGGTATTGCCGGGCATGTCTTTGCCGTAATGTCTGCTCCCAAAATTGCTGAGGCGTGCTCGTCAAAGACTGCTGCGGCGTCGAGAGTTGCCGAGGCGTGTGCATCCATGGTTGCCGAGGCGTCATGGGCTGCCGAGGCGTCAAGGGTTTCCGAGGCGATTAGAATTTGTTCATCCGGGAATGCATCACATATCTCTAGATCCGCGTCTTCCTCCCTATTGCGTTCCAAACGTGATAAGTGATCGCCACTTGATTTTCTGTTCCTTTCTGCCCTTAATTTCAATATCAAATTCTTGTAAAAGTAATATCCAACGAATCAAACGAGGTTTAGCATCCTTTTTAGCAAATAAGTATTTGATTGTCGAATGGTCCGTATGAACAATTACCTTTGTACCAATTAAATAGGATCGGAACTTGTCAAATGCGAAAACTACACTAGTAACTCTTTTTCTGTTGTTGTGTAATTCACTTGAGCATCATTAAGAGTTTTACTAGCGTAGTATATCACATGGAATGTCTTACCTGTGCGTTGGCCTAGGATCGCTCCTACCGCGAAATCACTTGCATCACACATGAGCTCAAAAGGCAGCGTCAATCCAACTGTGGAACTACAATGGGTGCCGAGGCAAGCTTTTTTTTAGGGTTTCAATGCTTGAGTGCAAGAATCATCAAACTCAAGACTTTATCCTGTTCAAGCAGACACACAAAGGTTTAGTGATTTTAGAAAAATTATGAATGAACCTTCAGAAAAACCTCGCATGTCCGAGAAAACTTCAATTCCTTTAACCGAATTTGGTGGGGGTAATCTCTCGATCACGCCCACCTTGGCTTTGTCTACTTCAATTCCCTTGGATGAAATCTTGTGGCGAGCACTATTCCTTCATCTACCATAAAGTGGCATTTCTCCCAATTGAGGACTAAATGCTTTTCTTCGCATCTTGCCAACATCCTCTCTAAATTGCCGAGACAGCCGTCAAGTCATTACCAAAAACCGAAAAATCATCCATGAAGATCTCAAGGAAGTCTTCGACCATGTCCGAAAAGAGCGCCATCATGCATCTTTGGAAGGTTGCCGGGCGTTACACAATCCGAACGGCATCCTTCGGAGGCATAAGTACCGTAGGGGCATGTGAAGGTTGTCTTTTCTTGATCTTCCGGTGCTATGGCAATCTGATTGTAACCTGAATAACCATCAAGAAAACAAGAAAAGGGGTTTACCCGCAAGACGGTCAAGCATTTGATCAATAAAGGGTAATGGGAAGTGATCTTTCCTAGTGGCTTTGTTTAGCTTTCGATAGTCCATACAAACCCTCCAACCGGTCACACCTGGTTGGGATAAGTTCATTATTTTCATTACTCACCACCGTTATACCTCCCTTTTTCGCACACATTGTACCGGACTTACCCACGTACTATCGTAGATAGGGTATATAATGCCTGCACGTCAAGCCATTTGATGATTTCTTTCATTACAACCCCTTTCATGGCATGATTCAGTCTCCTCTCGGGCCTCAATTGAAGGTTTGTGATCATCTTCCAACAAGATCTTGTGCATGCACACCGCCGGCTAATTCCCTTCAAGTCGGCAATTGTCCACCCTATTGCCTTTTTATGTAGCTTCAACATGTTGATCAGCTTCTTTTCTGCTCAGTCTGTAACTTAGAGGAAATAATTACAGGTAATGTATTATCGATCCCTAAGTATACATATTTTAGTTGATCCGCAATTGTTTCAACTCAAGAATTGGTGGATTTTCGATGAGGGTTTTTCGATCTTACCTTCCTTACCCGAGTAGTCCAGTGGTTCAAAGTATGTACCGGGTCGATTTACTAGCCAATTTACCTCTTCGGGTTGTTCCTCATCGACCGCTCTTCATACTCCTCGTGTTCCTCTTGATCGGCAATGTAGTTGCCGAGGCAACTAAATTCCTCATCGGGTTAAATTCTACCGTGGCATGAAGTAGTTGGCATTCTTCCGGATCATCGCATGCCTTAGTGTTTGGAACACATTTAGTTTTACCGCTGGTCATTCACCCTCATTGTGAGTTCTCCCTTTTCAACATCGATCAAGGTTCTCCCCGCCGCTAGGAATGGTCTCCCGAGAATGATATGTGCATGCTCATCCGCTTCACAATCCAAAACAATAAAGTCAGCGAGAAAAATGAATTTATCAACTTTTACCAAGATGTCCTCGATTTTTCCTCCGGATGCACATAGGATCTGGCTTATTAGCTGCAGATAATCATTTGTAGGTCTTGCCTTCCCGATTCCTAGTTTCAAAAACCGATTTAGGCATCAAGTTTATGCTAGCCCCTAGGTCGCATAGTGCTTTCCCGACATAGTGATTTCCAATAGAACAGGTATTGTGAAACTTCCGGGATCCTTCAACTTGGGCGGCATGCGATTGTAACATTGCCATGCATCCTCCTCACAAGCGCAACTGTTTCAAACTCTCCTAGCCTTGTTCTCTTGGACACAATGTCTTTAAGAAACTTGGCATAGTTTGGCATTTGTTCAATTGCTTCCACCAATGGCAAGTTGATGTGGACTTGCTTTAGGATATCAAGAAACTTCTTGAATTGGTATTCTTGCTTTTGTCGCCTTCAATCTTTGTGGGAATGTTGGTGGAAGTCGGATATCTTCTATCCTTTCATTGGTTTGAAACCTGATTGACGGCATTGCCGGACATCCGGAGTTGCCGATGCGTTATCAACTCGGGTTCTTTGAGGCATGCTTATCACAAGACGCCGAGGCGACATCGGTTGTCGAGGCATGTTTATTGCCGGTTGCCGCGGCAATTCCTGGTTCAAAGATCCGAGACTTTGCCGCTAGGTTCGCCTTGATCTTTTTGTGGAGTTTTGTTTGACGAGCGGGTTTGAACCTCTCTAAGTTGTTGGCCACTTCGGTGGTGATTGCCTTACATTGCTCATGGCCGCCTCCTCTTGCGACTTCAAGATCGCTAGGTAAACCTCCTTGTGGTCTAGTGTTCAGATTTTGAGCAAATTGTCCGACTTGATTTTCCAATGATTTGATTGCCGCCTCTTGGTTCTGCAATCTCATCTCGGTCCTGTTAATAAAAGCATCGTTCTTTTTATGAAATTACTATTCTCAGCCATATAAGATTCAGTTTTCATCATAAAAGCATTTAGAGAATTTTCCAAAGAACTAGATGTTGTCGGTTGTTGCTTTGCGGCATCCGCTGCCGTGGCATATTCTCACTGAATCCCGATGCTTGTGCATTCTGATTGTTCTGGTTTAGAGCATTGTTGGGATTACTCCATGAAAAATTCGGTGCTTCTTCCAAGCTGGATTGTATGTATTTGACATCATGTTGTTGCCCGATTGTAATTCCCCACATAGAAGCTAGATTCGGATTCTCGCATACATTCGGAAGAATTATGGTTATCACCACATAACTCACAAAAAGAATCCATTACCTTGACTTTATGTGTGTTGTTTGGTTTTTGCATGTTCGGACCATCTTGGTTAAAGCGCCAATTGTGCCAAATTGAATCGATGATCCTAGTTCATGTATTGTGGCTTAGCGTCTAACTCCTCCTCTTCTAGTAGATGGGAATTGATAGTCATTCTTGGCCAGCCTGTTTAAAATTTGCATTGCTTCCTCCGGCGACTTATCTAAGAGTATGTCGTTTGCCGAGGCGTCTAGCATCATCCTTGTTGGTGTATTCACGGCGTTGTAAAACATTGTTACTTGAGTCCACACCGAATCCGTGTAGGGGCATTTGTGTAGAAGTTCTCTATATCGCTCCCAAGCCTCGTACATGGATTCATCATCCGCCCTGCCGAAAAGAAGTAATGTCGTTACGAAGCTTATCGATTAAATTTGTAGGATTAAATCTAGCAAGGAAATCACGACAAAGATCAGTCCAAGATGCTATGGATCCGGCAGAATGCTATTTAGCCATGCTTTCGCCCTATCCTCTCGGTGAATAGGGAATAATCGTAATCGTAGGACATCGGGGTAACTCCGTGTATCTTGAAACGAGTTGCAAATCTCGAGGAAAGATTTCAGATGTTGTCGTGCATCTTCGATTCTTTGAGCCGCCAAATTGACCTATTGTGTTGATCATATTAAACATTACCGGTTTCAACTCAAAGTGGTCGGCTTCAATTTCGGGTGCGACAACTCCGGGTTAAGTCCATCAAGATCTTCTTCAAGATAGTCTCGAATAGTTCTGTTTTCGCAAGAATCACTCCTCCTCCCGCCGAACATCTTGATTAATATTGCCGCCTTGATTTGCCATTGCTTCTCTTATCCTTCGTCTAAGTCCTTGTAAGGTTCGTTCGATTTCTGGATCAAAGGGATATTCTGGTGAAGTCGGTCTTGCCCTGGTCATATACCAATGCAAAACCAAAGTTTGTTAGCCCTTTGAATTTTAAACAAGAAAAATAAAAAGAATGTGCAAGAAAATAAAAACAAAGTTGCTATTGCCAATCCCCGGCAACGGCGCCAAAAACTTGTTGCGTGTGATAAGTGCTACGCAATTGTGCAAGTATACACGTCGCAAGTAATAAAGTGATATGAGTATCGAGTATCGTCTCCACAGGGATTGGTTTGGGCCACTTTGCTTAAGTTACTGCACTGTAAAAAGTAAAAACACAATTAAAGGATTAAAGGAGTTTAACTAATAACTAAACTAGAAAGCAATAAAGTAAAAGAAAAGATGAGATCGATTGAGAGAGATAGGCTAGGTTATCGTGAGTTGAGGTGTGATAGCCGATTGGATTGTCTTGGTAAAGAGTGCACGGGCAACTCGGTTGCCGTGGCGACTTGCACAACGGGGTTGCCTTGGCAACTAATTGATGGTTGCCCGGGCGACTAGTTGGGCAACTACTTGGGCGATCGGGCAGCAACTTCAAGGTTCGGCGAGCGTTCTTCAATGGTTTCTTCTTATCCCTAAGTCGAAACTCTAGCTACTTGTGCATGCCTTGATAATACATCCTCCGTGAATCAAGGGTGAACAACAACCAATCTTGCACTCCTCTTAGCCGTTGAAATCCTTAACTTATTCCTAAGCGGATTAATCTTCACCATCATTGGATTGAATAAAGATCATATTCATTCGTTTCTTGAATCTAACTCTCCCGATATTAGATAAATGGATGAAATCACGAGATCCTCTCCCAATTCACTCGCAAACAATAATAAGAATCAAGAATGAATAAACCTTGAAATAGAAAAGTGCAAACTCTTATTACCTAAACAAAAACCAATAGTTTCTCACAATCTCAAAACACAATAACCATAGCCAAGTAAATTTAGTTCATGGCTAGGTTCCAAAGAAACACAAGATAATTAATCCCTAGCATGAACCCAATCGAACAAAGATGAAGGAAGAGGCTTGTCGAAATCCTCCTTGCCCTTGATGCTTGTCGAAAATTCTCTCCTCTTGCCCTACTTGGACTTGCCGAAATTTCCCTCTTGCTCTCCTCTTCTTGGAGTTGTCGAAATTCCCTCTTGCTCTCTCCTTCTTGAATTGTCGAAATCTCCTTGATATTTATAGGGCTAGGCCAAAGTCCTTCTTTGAGGAGGAGTTTGAGTTGGAATTAAATTATCTTTAAAGAATATAATTCTTTATTATAATTTTATTCCTATTAGAACTTCTCCTATCCTCTTGGAATTTAATTCTTCTTTAATCTCTGCATGGCAATCAAATTCCTTTGGGCTTGGACCTTGCTCCATGTCATCTTGGGCTTGTAAAATCATGAATTTCGACATCCATATTGCTTTTGGTCTTTGTCGACAAATGCCATGGCAACTGGCTCGGCGTCTCCTTCATGCACTGCCCTGGCAACTAGCTCGGCATATCCTTCATGCGTTGCCCTGGCAACTAGCTCGGCATTGCTTTGGCAAGTGATCCTGCACATACATACACAAAAACACACCAAAGCAGCATCTATTTCCACAAAAATCACCAAGTTGTGTAATCAAGCTCAACGATTGAAGGAAACATGGATTAATGCATGAATGGCTAACTATGCAACTAATATGAGCCTAAGTCTAACAATAATATGAGTAAAAAGGGTAAGAAAAATAGTACTTTTGAACACTTATCACGCCCCAAATGGCACTTTAGACGGTCGAATAAACCCAGCTTTTAACAGTTCATCGAGTTGTTTCCTCAATTCAGCTAATTCTAGAGGGGACATACGGTACGGGCATCTCGCAGGAGGTTTGGCACCGGGGACCAGTTCAATCTCATGATCCACCGTCCTTCGAGGAGGGAGCCCTTCTGGCAACTGATCTGGCATGACATCTTTATAGTCCTCCAACACTATCAAAATCCCATTTGGTACCCCTTCAAGGGTTGACTCCCCATGTAGGATAGGTAATATGACAAAAGAAGGTTCCCCCTTCTTCACCCCTTTCTTAAATTGTATTGCTGACAACATCTTTCCGCTTCTTGGTAGAATGGTAGCGGGTACCACCCCCGGGCAATCCCCTAGAAACAATAGGCAGCTCGCAGCAGGGACGGGGATGGCCTGGGCTTTTGTCATAAAATCCAGTCCCAACACAACATCAAAATCGTCCATAGGGGAAACAGTGAGATCCACGCTTCCCTCCCAGACCCAAGCTTGGCCTTCACCCTCTTAACACTTCCACAAATTTCAGCGGTAGCAGAATTAACTGCTTTCATCTGTCCCACATCTCTAGTAATTGTTAAACCGCATCTCTTGACTTCCTCAGGTGAGATAAAAGTATCTGTTGCTCCCGTGTCAACAAGAGCCCTAGTCGCCTTCCCATTTATCACCAAGTCCACGTACATCAAGCCCTTTCCCGGTTCTTTCTTTATGTTGTCCAATTGCGATTGTAATGCACTCAGAAAACGAATAGACCCAATCCTGGCCAGATCGGTCTCACTATTCTCTGTAGGTGGGTTAGGGAGTGTGTCCCCAGGCCGTGAAAGTTCCAAAGCACTCAATGCACCCCTATGTGGGCACTCAGCCACGCGATGAGGCCCCTTACACAAGAAGCATGCTAAGGGTAGCCTATTTGGCCCATTCCTCGGCGTAAAGCCACCATTCCCCCTATTCTGCACTGGCTCCTTGTTTGGAAGTCCTCTCCTGGCTCCCCAAGTTATCGGCCTCTCCCCTCTAGCCATCTTACTCCCATTACCTGCATGGTTATTGCTCCCACTAGTTGAGGCCTTACGTTTGTTTGAGCCATCATTGTAATCGTTAAGCCGCTCGGCAGCGGCCATGGCAGCGACTACATCCTGCACTCGTTGTCTTTGAATCTCAGTTCTAGCCCATGGCTTTAAGCCCTCAAGGAAAGCAAACATCTTGTCTTTCTCCGACATGTCCTTAATATCCAGCATCAATGCCGCAAACTCTCTCACATAATCACGAATAGTCCCAGTATGGGTCAAATCCCTCAACTTCTTCCAAGCATTATACTCCACATTCTCCGGAAAGAAGGTAGCTATTAATTCTTGTTTCAACTCGTCCCAACTTTTAATGGAACACACGCCATTTGTGAACTTGGACCTCCACCACAATTTGGCATCCCCTGACAAGTACATAGAAGCCATCGAGACCTTGTCTTCTTCTATAGAGGTGCGAGTAGCCCGAAAGTATTGTTCAATATCAAATAGGAAATTTTCAAGCTCTTTGGCATCCCCTGCCCCCCTCATACCACCGAGGCTCTGGGGACCCTATTCCTCCGCCCCTTTCCATGGTCACTGAATTTCCCACAGCCACTTCAATCAAATTAATTTGAGCCTTAAGCTCCTCTATCTCATACTTCAGAGTACTCATTGCCTCCTTTGTCTCATCAGTGAGGTGTTTCACCATGTGAGCCAACTCCTGATGAGAAACTTCAATTGCTCGAACTCGTTCACTGGTCACCACATGAGCCCCTCGGGGGCCGCCACCGCGACTTTCTAGCTCCTCATACCTATCGGGGTCTATGGTCCTACCCCTTGTGCAGGCACTCTAGCGCCATGTTGCGCCGAAGTACCTGCGCCCGCTGGCACCTCAGTTCTCGGGACGGCTCTTGGCCCCTGATTCTTACGCGTAGTCACCATCCTTGGGTTGACTCCCACCACACTAGTTCCTGCACAGGAAGAATAATAAGCACCACAATGCCTATTAATAACTCAGCACCACTGTGCTTTTCCACTAAAAAAAAAAAACACCACCGCGTGCAAGAAGAAGAGAGCACCACCACCGCATCAAGAGGAATAAGCACCACTGTGCTTTCCCAATAAAAACTAGGCACCGCTGTGCACTAGCAACAAGAAAGCATCGCTGTGCTTGAATAAAAAAAATTGAGCACCACTGTGCCACAATTAAAAAGCACCTTTGTGCTATTGATTACGCACCTCTGTGCTTTTCACCGCAATGAACAGGCAACACCACCCGAAATTGAGTGCTACAACCTTGCTCGGATACCACGTGTCACGGCCTTAGCCTTTAGTTCACTCGGTCGCTAAGCCGTGCGGCACTTGAAAAGGACTCTTCCCGATCAAGTCAGCATTTTCCCTCGATTGATCTGCTCAAAATAAGCAAGCAACACATTAGTCTCGCGCCACAAAACCATTCTTCAAGCCATTGGCAAAACCGTGGGGCATAGCGGATGCACACAGTCGACCCCAGCTTTCCCAGTAGGAAAAAGAACGGTTTTTATTTTATTAGAAAAAAGAAACATCGGCTACATTAGAAAACTCACCCACACCATCGACTTGGGCGGTAGGGGCGCCTGATGGTGTGTAGGATACATACCTTTACCAAAGGATCAGCCCAAACTCTGCCGATTTGTCCACCCCCTACATATATGTGAAAAAAACATAATAGAAATGACCCGAGTAAACATTCTATTGTTTGAAACGATGACACTTTTTCCTAACTAAAGAAATAATTGAAAACAAAGACTCTTCTTCCTAAAACATTGATGTGCTTGAAAATGGGGCATGGTAGAAGTGACTCGGTTGTGGCCCCGGAACTCGGTTGTAACACCATGTGAGGGGATGGCCACAACACTGGGCATATGGTTCCCCATTTGCCACTGCGGCTTGGACTCATCCTTGAGATATCCTCCCATGGTTCCATTCCCAAAGAAGCCATGGCCATGGTGATGGTGATGCCCCATGTGGAAGGTAGCAGGTGCAAAAGTAGCAACACCTAAAGCTCCATAATCAACTACTCTCTTCACCACCGGCTCACCCCTGATCGATCCACGCTCACCCTCCAGTTCTCGGTAGCGATGGAGATATACCGTCAAAGGCTCGATGTAGTAGTCGAAGCCTATCTTACTCATTGCCCACAGCACATCCTCTGCAGTGATGGTCTTGCGCTGCTCACGTTGGCAGTGCTCGTTGGCTTCGCCCCGTTATGAAGCTGATGTACTCGGACACACATTCTTGGATCGTTTCCTTGGCATCATCGGATATCTTGGCGTGCGGAGGGAGAATCTTGCGCATGATCCTGATAACGTTGGCAATCGGCATGAAGCGGTCTTGTTCTCTCACGGTGCACTCGTTGTCATCAGAGTTGGAGTGGTGGTTGTTTGCATGGTTGGCCGTTTCACCCATCTTCAACGCTGGACCAAACAAACTTCCTCAACTTATTTCAAAGACATAAAACACTAATCATATTACTCAAATTTAACTATTAATTAGGAAGACTTGGTCATTGATATCGGGCGAATGGGAGAAAATATGTTAAATTTGAATGAACACAACTACACAAGGAGAGGATGAAAAAGGCCCATCCTTGGGAAGCATGTAATGCAAGGCTCAATGGAAGGATGAACAAGTGGCAAGCATGCATTCATTCTATGCTAAATGAATAAAGAAAGCATAGGATGATGCATGGTTGCCACTTGTTCTCGTGGAGTCAAGGGCCAATACGTTTCCGATTGGATTCACGCCTGCCGTAAGCCATTTGCTTTGGTTAAGTTGATTTCCATCATTTTGTGTTCTCCACTTGAATCTTCACAAGCACCACCAAACAGAGGTATGCAAACAGAAAATCAAGCAGCGCAACGCAACCCGATCGATGAAGAATAGTATACATCATAAAGATAAGGAAAACTCTATGGCAACAAATTAAGAAAGCCAGAAACAACGAAGAAGGAAGGTGAAGTGTCCATCTGCAATCTGCATGTTATTGTCGATGGATGGTGGCAAATCAGAAACCAAAACAGTATCATCAGTTGCATGCACGAGATTATCTAAATATTAGACTACATGAACGAGAGGGGTAGATATAGTAGAATCATCTGATAAAAAGATATACATTATAAAGATATATTGCAAGTGCAACTGCATGTGGATAAAATCGACAAATGAACATGCATGGATCCAAGCAGTAATTTTCACTATATTTTTTTTTCAAGTTATTTATATTTAGTTTACCAGAGGTAGTGTCGGAGAGTTTTCGGTAGCCGTGGAAGCCTCCACGTTCCATCTATCTCTCTTTTCTTGCGAACTCTCCCCTAGCTGAATCCCTCTCTCGCTCTCTCACGCGCAGACAGTTTTAGGAGTAAAGCTTGCGATTCTTGGTTGATTTTTAATCAACAGGATACCAAGGAGAGCACTTGGCAAGTGTCACTATTTGTAGTGCTGAAAAGGTTATGCCACGTGGCAAGGCGATGCGAACGATGTATTGTATCAGGCACTTAACAGCATCCCGAACCCATACCCGAATCTAAGAAAATTATTAGATGGATTCGACTCACCATGTCATCTGTGGTCTCCGTTAATAAGGCTCGTTTATGTCATTTTTATCTAAGTGAATCTTCACCTTTTTCCTACCTGTAAAAAGTAGTTATTTAGAAATTTTTTTAATATGGATGAACTTTATTGGCTGAGACTTCGGATGACGTGGTGAGTCGAGTCCATTTAATAATTTCTCCGAATCTAGACCCGGACCCAGTCACACTTGACTCACTATTAGTCTACTATGCGACAAGGTTCAGGATCGAAGGTTTCGTTCTTTAATGCTTTTGAAAAGTGCTTTTGGGGTCAAAAATGATTTTAGGACCAAAATAATGCCGAACATGTAATTTTTCAGGTCAAAAGTGTTTTTCAGTTTGGTTTGGAAAGTACTTTTTAAAAGTTGAAATTTCTAGCTTTTAACTTTTCCAAAAGCACTTTTAAATAAAATTATTCATTTATGCTTGTTTATATCACCAATCATTTTATATTTTCAAAAAGAATGTCTAAAATAAACATTTTATCTACTTAAAAGTACTTTTTGACAGTAATACTAAACATTCATAATTTAAACCAAACAATCTAAAAGTATTATTTAAAATTACTTTTTAAAATTATTTTTCCACCGCATTTTCTAAAAGTAATGTCAAACTGGCCCCAAGAAGGCCTAGCCTGCATCAGCTGGTTTTCGACTCTTAAGTTTACGTTATTATATTTTTGGTTAATATATTAGAAAATCCCTCAAACTGTCAACTCTTGCAAAAAAAAAAAACCATTATATATTTTTTTCGTTAAATAAGTCTCTAAGATTTTAACTCATATAAGCCTTTATATTTAATTGAGGTAACCGTTTGATATTTTATACTGTGAAAGTTGAGTAATTAACAAATGACACGTTGAAAAATTGATTATTTTGGGCAAAATACTTTTTTATCCTTTTGGGTTACTTTCCTAAAATTAGTTCTGATATGGATATTAATTCCCTCATGTTTGATTTTGTTTCAAGTTTAGTGTAAAAAACCAAGACAATATCTACTAAATTGATATATAAAGCCTGACGGTCTTTCCACTAAGAATCAACGAAGATTGAGTTTTTTTTTTATTCTCAGACCGATAGAAATTATAGAATTGAATAGTGTAATTATTTACATAATTATATTAATTCAATAAAGCTAGTCAATTACATTTTTAAAAAAATAAAGCCAGTCGATTGAAGATCGCTTGAACTGTACGGATCACATAATTGTTACGCGATCATTACATATAACAAGTGTTGGAAAATTAACATGGTGTTGGATGGGTAGTAAAACACTGGGATGATCTTTCAGCAATCTGAATTGAGTTGAAAAATTAGAAGTAATTAGCAGAATTAGAATTGAAGTAATCCCATTGGCCATTGTTTTAACAACTTACTAGAATCTATAATTAAATACTAAAATGAACAGGAATAATTAACCCCCAATCCCATAAAAATAACTTAAGCTTTGTTTTTTATTGCGGTGATAAAACTAAGATTTTGTAAAAGTCAGAAAAACTAATTTTTGGCAAACCAATGTTTGAGAAGCTAGTTTGGGGGGTAAATCAATATTTTGACACCCAAAAATTAAGTATTTTTTTTGTTATTTTTGACTTTTCAAACTAGCTTTTTTATCCAAACTTAAAAAAAAAAAAAACAGGGCCTTAGTAGATGTTGCTTGCTAAATCGTAATATCTAGATCTTAACTCTTAATTACGAACCCGTGAACGTTAGGGCTTGAGCCCATGGCTGCAACCTGCAGAGGCAGAGGGATTAAAATACAAAAGCCCTTAACAGTGACCTTCCTCCTTGTTCTGGAGTTGGGCTGTTTCGTTACTTTCAGTGTCAGCAAACACAACACCACTCACAGGCTTCACACTAAACGATAATAGCAAGTTAAAACTCGAAAGCCCAAAAGTATTTGTATCCGTTACAAATTATATATCAAATCTTTATGACTCACAACACAAAAACAAAAAGGTGGAGTCACATTCACAAATGGAGAAGACAGTGCCATTATATCACTAGTTTTTTTTTTTTTTGACAATAAACGATTCATTCATTCATAAAAGGTAACAAACTTAAACACAAGGATCTTAAAATAAACAAGCAGACTGTCCAGGTTGCTGCAAAACAAAGTGAAACAAGGGGGAAAGAGCAAACAACACACCCAGCCAAACTTCAAAAGAAAACAAACAAGAAAATTAACGGTCACTGAAAGAAGCCGAGCACACGTATCAATCAATGGCACAATCAGGCGATACTTTTACGAGAGCTCCATTGGAAAGTAAACTTTTTTTCTCGTGAAAGTGAAAGATCTTAACATCAGAAATGCTGAGGGGCAGATTGTGAACAAGAGAAGCCATGACAAAAGAGTTCAACCACATATATGAGATGAATACTCTTAGACAGAAAAAAACAAACGAAACAAAAAGCGGAACACCTAACTGGATAAATCCAAGGATAAAAAATTACCCGGGCAAAACAAAAGGAGAAGTGATGATCCTTAGAGAAGGGATCGCATACACTACCATCGTCTTAACCTTCCTCCAAACAATGATGGTAGGCTCATAAATCATCATCCGAATTGCACTCAGGCAGAACCAAAATGAGAAGTGACGATCCTTAGGGAAGGGATCGCATACACTACCATCATCTTAACCTTCCTCCAAACATAAATCATCATTCGGACTGCGGATGATCATTCACGGCCTTAAAAACAGTCTTAGAGCTATCTTCCTCGACAGGTTTAATCAAGTCAATGTCGTTGTTCGAGCTTATAATAAGAGTAGAAATTTTGGTTAGACTGAGACTGTAGGAATCCAGGCCTAACTCGATAATACCAGAAGAGTCATTAAACACTTGGGCTTCAAAGGCTAGAGCAATCTCAATGTCCTCATCCGAACAAACCAGCAAGTAGGGAAAACTTTAAACTTTAAAACCAAAAGGGTCCAGACCAAACTCAAAAATACCAGTCTCTAAACTTTTAAAACCACTACCCGACACAGAAGATCTTGGACAATGAGACTTTGAGAGATTTGGGAGATTTTGGAAGACGGTTACTTTGAAGCGAGCTAGAGAAGCCCTAGAGAGTAGAAACCCATAATGGCAAATGAGAAATTTTGGAAAACTGAAAGAATGTGGGCCTAAGTGAATTAACAGAAGCACTTGGCCAGAGTCAAAGACTCTCATCCTTTTTATAGCCCAATGGTCCAACGAGTTGATATGGATCAAAACCGTTAATCCAAAATGGGCGGGAATTAGATAACCAGAAATAACAAAGTAACTGCTTCCAGTTACCATAACAACCAAACGGTTAAACCGTTATATCAGAAGAAGTCACGTTTCTCTTTCTGCCTAAGTCAATTTGTTCAATCTTCCGTACCTGACATGAATATACAACAACGACTGTAATCTCCTTCCCATTTTTCGATTTGTACAAGGAGATATCACCGAAATCCAACTGTATGGGAGCCATTGTCCTGAAAAGCTAAAAATCAACTTTATGTCGTGATGATTTCCAACTTCCCATGCATTTTCTTCTGACGTACTATACGTAGCTGGGTCTTTAGGAAAAAAAACCTACAAATACTATTATCAGAAGGAAAAGACGCCTTTCCTTTCATGCATATCACTAGTTGTTCAAATCCATCATTATGTTAGATTTTGATGCCATAAACTATGAAACTACCTACCTATTCTTCCTCTTCTTCTTTCTAAAGGTGAAATCAACTTCAACTTTTCTGCCACTTTTCTCGTGTAGCCTTCCAACTAAAAAAATAATGTACCATTCGTCGTAAATTTATTATGTAATTTTATATTTCGTGAATTAAATTTATCTTTAATAAAAAATACTTTTAAAGAGATAAAAATACATTGCCGACTATTCTAACAAGAGTCCCTAAGCTTGGCTTGTTTTTGACAGCAAAGTTAAGTTGCAGCCGGGCAAGTCATGGTGTACGTGCAAATCTACGAAGTGTTTGTACTTGTAATTAACGTCTTCACTTCTTTCCTATATTCTCAGCATTCACATGACTGATTATGAAGGAAAAGAAAATACTTAGTTGCCAGCATCAAATGACAATTCTAACAAGATCCATGCTGCTGATGAATGTCATTGCCGACTCACTATAATATATAAAACAGGGAATTAGTTGTCAATTCACGAGACTTAAAAGACTTATTTCGGTAGTGGTACCATTACTTATTTTATTTCTCATTTGATAAAGTTATCTCATACTGCTCCCAAACTAAAATATATTATGTATTTTGACTTTCCCTTGTATATTTTAATTGTGTTAATTCTGCTCCAAGTCATTGTACTCTTCAGGCTTTTAAATTCTAGTCCTTTTTCTTTTAATTTCAGATTTTATTTATACTATTTTTCTGTTTTTTTAAATAAGCTCCAATTGATAATATTGTTGATAAACTTTTTTTTTTAAATTTTGAATATGCGGCATTATGATATTCAAGTTCCGATTTGAAAATTAAAATCCAATAGTTAATGCATATTAACGTTTAGTTTTGAATAAATGTTATTAATTGATCTTCAATTTTTAAATTAGAAAAATAAAGGGACTAAATTATTTTATATAAAGGAACTAAATTTCAAAAGTCCAAATTGTATAAGGACTTAGGCCAACATTAGACCATTACTTTCAAAACAGACAAGCGCTGACCTTGCTATATTTAATATCATGGAAATTGGCAAATTTTATTCCTTTCACTAGTTGAGAACTCGCAGACGCCAGAGTGATTAGTGTACATGTCTAAAACTTTGAGAGAGAGAGAAAAACTATTACCTAACATTCACAACAGAGTGATATGGCTTGCACGTTCAAGTTCCAACTGTCTCGGGCGTGAAACATTATATATACACAGAGTCGACAAGACACGGTAACTTGAAAGAATCAACCAAAACATGGGGAACTGCATCTCTCCGTCTCGGGCCAACAAGGTTAAGCCAGTTAATGGAGGAGAAGGAGAGGCGGAGTATAGAGTCCCAACGCTACTCAAACAGGTCCACTGTGTTCCTCCTCCTGCTCATGGGGAGCCTAAGTTTGGCTGTATCCCGCCAAATCACCATCCAATTTCTCTCAAAACCATCAAACAAGAAGGCTGCCAAGGACGTAGCAGTGTAAAGATTGTGGTTTCTAGGCAGCAACTTGAGTTTCTGCTCAGAAATGTAAAGATGTTCCGGTCATCTTTATCGGAGACTTTCAAGCCGGGGAATCGGAGATGGCAGCCATCTTTATCGACCATTCCTTAGTTGGTTGGTTTTTAAGACTAATTATAAGGATTGCTACCTGTTATTTTCAGTCAGGGGAGCAAATCTGTAAAGTATTTTGTAAAACCGTGTAGATAGTAGCTGCCCGGGAGACTGTTTCTGCGATGTTTTTTTTCTTGCAGTACCTTCTCTAGCCTCGCCGGTGTTATGCTTTGTGATCTTCTGCTGGAATATTAAAGTTCTTTGTGTGTCTGAACTGTCACAGTTTTAATGATAGCCACTAACACGAGCTCTCATTCTGTTAGTATTGTGCTGGAATCATGTTGCATAAAACATTCAGAATTAACTTACATTGAAAATCACAAGACACGGAAAACGAATCAAATCAATTCCAAGTTTTCTTCATCATCCAACTTCCATGAAATCTTCTAGATCAGGAATGTTTGGCTTACCCTGCTACAACCAACCGTCCAATGTGTTAAAAGGTCATAACTGACAAATGCATCAATAAAAGCAAAATGTTCTGCAACAAAACATCTTTCTAATATACATTGCGAGATAAAAGCCTAATTGCCTGAGTAAACCAACCTTCTAGTCCTAGAGGAGTTAATGTTTTTTTTCATCTTTCTGGCATCATCATCCATTTTGGCTGCTCCATTTTCCTTTTCTTTAGCTACTGCTTCTCTCTTCATCCATTTAGCCTCCACTTCCATGGCTCTTGAGAATGCTTCAACTTTCTTCAAGAGCATCTGTAAAAGAATAACATCTTAAAGTAACTCATCGTGCTGCATTGAGTATCTAAAGAGGCAGAATCTTTAGTATGCAAACTACTATCTTTAGTCCCCCAGCACTATCTTAAATTGTTGACCTCTTTCTGCAGCCTATCATACAAAAATCCAGAAACCATATCTTCGACATTGCTATCGACATTTCCTCTGTTTTCTGTCTGTTCATTGCTGCCTCCATTGTTTTTTATATCAACCAAACCTTTCGTGTAACCATCTTCGCGTATATTATGCTCCTTGTTTACATTTCATTTATGCATTTTCCTTCTCATTGCTATTAACCACCTTACACCTAGATGCACGGACGGAGTCAGGATTTAGGGGTGAGGGGGCAAAACAAAAAATTTAAAAGGTGGGAGGGCAAATTCACAATTATACTATTTTTTTTGAAAAAAAATATAAAAGACCAAATAAAAAAAAATTTCCCCAAGTCAGGGGCAACAGCCCCTCCTAGAAGCTTAATAGCTCCGTCCCTGCCTAGATGCCCACAATTTTTTTCTAAGCATATTTTCTCCTGATGTTACGCTTGGCCGCTGTGGTGGAAGCCCTTGGCTGAGTGCTTGAAGTCTTCCTAGTCCACTTCTGCTTGTTAAAAACCTTGAGATGTTGCTGGACTTTTCTGGTTTCGGGGACATGTGAGACGCATTATAATTACTTGAGATGCTTGATACATGTTTGAAGCCATCTTCCAAAATCTTGAGCCTTAGCTTGATTTTTTCCTAATGCTTAGATATTAGATAGTTACATTGAGCTTGAGAAATAGAGTATTTAAAAAAGGATTCAAGGTAAAAATGCCTAAGAGTCAATCTAGCTAATCTGGTCAGCAAATCAAATTTCACCTTAAGCTGTGCTTCTACCTTTGTTGTTCTCTCCGACACAGCTAACTCGTCCTTCAATCTTTGCATCTCTGCCTGTAATTACAGAAACGTATTTTCAAAAGTAACTACAGTATTAGTATTAGCACCTAGCATTTAGTTTCATTGATCAATAAGTTTGTTATGAAAGAATTACCTGCAGCAGCCTTCTATCCTCCAGCCATTATTTGACAAGCATTACTTTGTCGTTCTTGCCCTTCCAATCATTAGCCACCACGGTTGATAACTCTTGCAAGCTCCCTATTAGACTCATTACATTTAGTAGCCATATCATGTTATGAACAAGTACCGCTACTTCCATGAATCAGAGTGTCATATAGCTTGTAGAAAAAGAAACTATCAGACCTTGGAACCAGCATGCAATGCAAGAGAGAACACTTATTCCACTTCGAATACTTCGTACTGACCCGCCGAACATTTAAACATATTATCCTCCCAATCCCATCTAATATATAGAAATATTAATAACTGGAGCCTCTCGAGGAGCACACATTTGTCCGATTTATGTTGCGCCACATCAAATTTCATTCAACGTATTAACAATGAAAAACACAAAATGCAAAACTGTCGTGTATTAGAGAGACTATTAATTAGAAACTGCAAATTTAATGCGGTCGGCCAGCCATACGATCGCCCATGGCGGAACATATTGCAGCTATAAACAAATTGTACCAAGAAGAAATTATGAATACGACAGTTTATTAACTAGAGCCTATGCCTCTAGTTGAAGTTTGTTTGACGTTCCTTTCATATCCAAACATAACCCCCTCTCTTTCTCGTTATCTTCACTTGATTATGGTTTTGGTTGCTGCCTTGTGCTTGGTTTAGTAACTCCTGATTCCAACCATTGTTGCTTAGAGAATTTTTCCTCTTAACTTATGCCCCCTTCTCCATGTTGGTTCCTTTGGTTATTGTTCTTTTTTCTCTGGTTTTTACATCATTTGCATAGACTAATATCTGTTATTTTCTTGGATTTATTTTTCCATATCGTCTCTGTTCCTTAATATCGCTGCGTTGCACAACAAAAGCAATCGATACTGTCCAAATTGATGCTGGGGATCAATTCAGTTTTATCCGCATATGAAAACTTGCACAATCATATTTCTGTTCTATCAACAAGTGTTTTTGCTCAATCAAGCAACTGATGCTATTAGGTGGTGAAGAGTCCAAAAAAATTGTTGTCGTTGCAAACATCAGTCGGGAACAAAATGTTTTCTGGTTGTTTATAAGTGGGTTAGATGCGAACATCTTGGAAACGCCAAACTCCAGCAACTATACACAGGTTGTATGAAGAAAATGATCCATTTTGTTCGTCTCATTTCCAGATATTAGACAACAATGCATATTCAGATATGGCCGGCCACGGAACTGATGTCTCCTTTCAAACCTACAAGGATCAAGTTTTTACCCTGGAATCATCCACTGCAGCTGCCGGTTTTGATTCCCCTTCTGCTATAAGCATCTCATCGAGCAGGAATTCTTTCTCCCAACATGGTTCTCAATCATACGTATCTTATCCTCATCGTTCCCATGACAACACTTCTGCATCACCATTCAGTGGATCTTCCGTTGCTGATGATAGCAATGAATTGAAGCACAAGCTTCGGGAGCTGGAACGTTCGTTGTTGGGGCCTGACTCAGATACTATAGATAGTTGCAATGGCTGCTTCGCTATCGGAGATGTTGCTTCAATGGCGAGCTTCAATTGTGATCAACTGGTGGACAGGATCCCTAACTTAGACTTGAAACAGATTCTTGTTGCCTGTGGTCAATCACTTCATGATGGTGATATGTCGACGGTGACGGGTTTAATGCGTGTATTGGAGAAAAATGTTTCGGTGTCAGGGGAACCTATCCAACGATTGGGTGCTTACGTGCTGGAAGGGCTCAGAGCGAGGTTGGAATCCTCGGGGAGTAATATCTACAAAGCCCTAAAATGCACAGAGCCAACAAGCTCAGAACTGATGTCGTACATGCATATTCTCTTCAGGATCTGCCCTTACTGGAAATTCGCATACACGTCAGGTAATGTTGTCATCAAGGAAGTCATGGAATATGAACAAAAGATTCACATCATTGATTTCCAAATAGCACAGGGGACCCAGTGGATGTTTCTTATTGCAGCACTTGCAAAACGCCCTGGAGGCCCACCGTCTATCCGTGTAACCGGTATTGATGATTCACAATCAAATCATGCTCGAGGTGGGGGACTTGATATTGTGGGGCAGAGGCTATCAGAATTTGCTCGGTCATACAATGTGCCGTTTGAGTTTCATGATGCTGCTATGTCTGGTTGTGAAATTCAACCAGAGCACCTTAAGGTTCAACCGGGGGAAGCCATAGCCGTTAACTTTCCATACGTATTGCATCACATGCCAGATGAGAGTGTAAGCATCTGTAATCACGGAGATCGGCTGTTGAGGCTGGTCAAGAGTTTTTCACCCAAGGTTGTGACCCTTGCTGAGCAAGAGTCCAATACTAATACATCTCCATTCTTTTCAAGGTACCTTGAGACACTGGATTATATTCAGCTATGTTTGAATAGATAGATATAGCTTGTCCAAGAGATGGCAAACAAAGGATCAATGCTGAGCAGCACTGTGTGGCTCGCGATATCGTGAATATGATTGCTTGCGAGGGGCCTGAGAGAGTGGAAAGGCACGAACTTCTTGGAAAGTGGAGGTCAAGATTTATGATGGCTGGTTTTTCACAATATCCGTTGAGCTCTTCCGTAACTATGACGGTAAGAGATATGCTGAAGGAGTATGACAATAACTTTAGACTTGAAGAGTTGGATGGAGCTCTCTATCTTGGTTGGGTAAATAGAGCAATGTCGACATGTTCCGCACGGAGGTGAAAGCCTGGTTCTCCAGGAATTCTGTAAATTCTGTCCAGATTTTTGCTTGTTTTCTGGTTTTCAATTTAAGAACAAGGGCATTTAGTGTCAATGTAAATATAAAGAAAGATGAGCTTAGCTTTTTCATTTTGTATTGTTATGATAGCGGTAGGCTAGGTAAGCAACTTGAATGGCAAAATATCAGTAATGTATCTCCATTCTGCAGCTAGAAATAATAAAAGGTCATTCATTTTTCTGTAGCTTTTGGCTTCTCGTTTGGACATCAATGTAAAAACTTATAATAACTTTGCAGTTATAAACAGATTCAGGGGTAAGGATTGAGGAACTTATGAATGATGTTTCTAACATCAATTCAGCTGCTAGCCACTGTCATAATCAAGTACTACCTCGTAAAATGTCTGCAAAGCTCTACCATTTACTTATTTTAAGGGATGGATGGATATAAGATGGTTCTAGCTAGTCTCTGCTGCCTATAGCTCTTGTAAATTGATGATAGATAAATAATGGAAAAGGGAGCAGAACGATGATCACTCCGGAACAATAGTTCTTTCCATTATTAAGCATGCAAATTGATAATCATTGAGCTCTGGTTTTTGCTCGAAAGTGAGCAAGAACTTCTCTCTACATTTCTAATTAAAGTTTTAAATTCATGAATCAAAGAACCATTAAGAGAAATTGAGGCAAATAATGGAACTTCAAAACCAATCAATTTTCATGTAATGTTTTTCTACCTGCTAAAGCTAAGTGTCAACCGAAAACAAAATTCAGCCAGCCCTTCTAGTCATGAGAAAGCACTTCAAGGCACCTCTTTTTCGTCTCGGATTCTTTAATTTCCTCCTCATCCTCTTCTCCATCTACTACTTGACAGTTTTCTGAATCACCTTCGGTTCTTTTCCTCTGTGGAATTACTTGAAAGAAGGAAGCCTTCCAGTCTTTATTCTCCAGGAACTTGAGGAGTATCTCTATAACTTGGTTCACAGTAAGGACCTGCACTTATAGGAATGGAGTGCTAATTAGAGAAAAAAAAAGCTTAGTATAAACATTTGCTTCTTTAATCGTTTGTTAGAAAATTAGTCTGATAAATGAGCAACTATAGAGCACGACCATCATCAGAAACAATAATCCACACCCCAATCATTCTTCAAAAGAAAACATATAATTACATCAAAATAAACATGTTAAAAAATATTCAAGGCCCTCTTGGGAGTGCAGTTGTTCTACACGATGAACTAAAGTAAAGCATACCTTAGAACTGGACATCTTCATATAATCTCCAATTGGGAGTTTTGCTGTGTGAATTCCCTGTTCCTCCGCTTTCTTCATAGTTATACCTTTCCACCGATTTCTATCCACCAATCCTCCAACAATATAAACTTTGGTGGGATCAAGTTCATGCAGCACAGTTTCAGAATCTGCCGTAAGGTATACCAAATCATCTTTCCGTTCCGAAAACGCTTTGATATAAGATTGATTTTCCTTCTCAATAATCCATTTATCAAACCCAGGGATCCTCTGCAATTGAGTTTCCATTTCCCCTTGGCATCCAGTCAACCAGAGGTGAGCAGGCAGACTACATCTTCCATTTACAGCATAGCAGTACATAATCTGCAGGGTATTGACAACAACATAAAATACATAACTAATACGATGTAATAAAAGGAACATCTTTAGTCATTCGCTAAAGATTCGAAGACAACCTGTTGGACGAGGCTGTGGATTTCAGAATGGGTCATGAGATGAGAGAATTCAAGATCGACGACAATGTTTTGGCCGGCCTCTTTGGCTTGTGTCAGTTTCTGGATTTTCAGGCCTCTTTCCTCGGACCTTTTCTCCATTCTCTCTTTCCTTAATTCTTTTCTTGAATCTATGAGTTTAAGCCTTTCGTCTTCGGGTAAGGCGGCCAGTTTCTCCTCCCATTCTTTCCGCTTCCTCTCCGCGTCCCTCTGTTTTTGCTCTTTCATTTGCGCTTTCTTCTCTGCTTTCTTCGCCTCGAACTTCTGTTGCTTCAAAAGCTTCTTTTGGGCGTTCTTCGAAAGGGTCTGAGGCTGGGGATCGGGAGGGTTTACTTCACTGTTTTGCTCAATTTGCGTTGCCTCCATCGTTGAGTTCATCAGGGGGAGAATTGGATTTCTCTTATTTGCCTTCTGTCTGCTTGGGTGTAGGGTTTTACTTATGGGGAGGGGTTTCTTTACATGTAATTAAGCCGACGTCGTTTCTTTAACCGTGTGCGGTTTCTTTGCCTGTAATTAAGCTGCGTTTTAAAAATGTTTAACTACAAAATATGCGCACAAATTATATATTTTTTTAATAAGTACTTAAAATGTTTTTTTGTTCAAATAAGTACTTAAAATTTTATTTTTAGCTTAAGTATGTGCCTAAAGTATTTTTTTCTGAAATAAGTGTCTAAACTTTCATTTTTGATTGAAATAGATGCCTAAAAAGATGCTAAAATTGACTTTAAAATAAGTCAAAAATAAAAGTTTAGACACTATTTCAGCAAAAAATAGTTTAGACATCTATTTCAGCTAAAATAAAAGTTTAAGCACTTATTTCAAACAAAAATTACTTTAAACACTCATTAGAAAAAAGTCACTTATTACAAAAAAAAATACATAATTTAGGCACTTATTTTATTTAAAAAATATAATGTACCCTAAATGCTAATAATGAATCATTGAAAATAATCAATAATTAATACTAGTATTTAATAATAATAATAACACATAATATAACTAATAACAAATAATAGTATTTGTATATATATATTTGAATAAATATATATTTATTTATAAAATCGAAAGTATTGAAAATATATATTTAATAACTAGAATTATATTTTTGATAATTAAGTTGTAAAAATTTAAACAATCTTTCTAATTAAGTTATAAAATCTAAAACTTACACATTAAATTTTAGACTCTAAATTTTAAATTCTAACGAACCCTCAAACCTTTTGGTCACCAAACCTAATTGGTCATTTCACCCAACACAATGTCATTGGAAATGACGGACGATAAAACTTGAAATCATTTTTTTAATATTTTAAATAACTCTAAAATTCTCAATTTTTTATAAAACAGTCCCTAAATCCTTAAAAATTCCTAAATTCGAACCCTTAAATCGCCGTAACTTTAACACCATTTTGATCGCTGGACCTAACAACGGACGACGTATCAGATGAACGTCGATTTTGCGTTCGACGTTCGGCTAGCAGGTCGCTCTTCGTGTTGAAAAAAATGACCGACTACCAACTAGGTCCGACGATCGAAAGGGTATGCTAAAAGACGACGACCGGCGGCAATTTGAGAGTTTAAATTTAAATTTTTTTAAGGATTTAGAGATTTTTTTTTGTAAAAAATTGAGAATTTCAAGATTTTTTTAAAAATTTAAAATGTGTGTGAAAAATGTTTTAAATTTTTAATTTTAAAAAAATAAAATAAAATGTCAAATTTTTTTTAAAAGTAGTTAACTTCTAAACTCTAAAATTATAACGGTATAAACTTTAAACAGTTATTTTTAATAAAAAAAATACTTCAAATTTAAAAATTATATAATTTAAGTACTTGTTTTTTATTTAAGCTTTAAATTAATAATGATAAATAACAAACCAAAAACATTTGTATTGGGTGAGTTTTAAGGACTCGGAACAGGGGACTTTCGGGGCTGCAAGATGCAGGTCTCGGTTTTAAGAGGAACGAATGAGGAAGAGGGGTTACCAGTAGGTCGGAGTAGAGAGGCTTGGAAAGGGCGGTGGTGGCTGCTGGAGCGCGCGGTTGCTGTTGCTTGCGGCTGGTCAGCGTGAAAATGCCTGGCAAAAGGGACGCGTCGGTCACTGAGTGAAGGGAAACCGAAAAGTGGTTCACGGATTACGAAAGGGAGATAGGCGCGAGTATAAGGCAGGGTGAAAGGGACTCATGAATTGTGTGGGTGAATGGTGATGACCGATAGTTGCCGATGGAAAAAGTGTGGTGGTGACGGGGTAAGGTAGAAGAAGGCTTAGGGTTCTGAGGTGTTTTGTCGTGGAAGATTTAGAGCCTCATATATATATATATATATATTAAAAATAAAGGGTAAAGTTTTTTTTTAAATCAAATACAATATTAAATAGTAATAGAAAAATATAATATAGTAGTAAAAAGAGAAATAAATTTACAAAATAAAAACAAATATCCCATTTTAGAGTTCCAATTCAACCCGAAAATCAAAGAGATTTGTTTCATTAACAAATAAATGGGAAATTACGTGAAAACCCATCAAACTTCCTAAGATTTCAAATATTACCCCAAACTCTAAAGAATTATAGAATTTACCCTAATAAGAAATTTACAAACAAGTCCATGAGCTTTCAAAAATAGTACCAATTTTGTCCCAAAATCCATTTTTTACAAATAAGTCCTTTAGGAAATTAGGGTTAAAAACTAAAAATTCTCAAAAATTATGATTTTTAATTTGGGATTAAATTCGAGTTGTGCCAGGTTGGGTCAATTTTTTTATCAAATCAACTTAACTTATTTTCTTTTAAAAATCAAACGAATCAAATTTCATATCTTAAGCCAAGATAATTGAATTGTCTCAAGGCCATCGGTTTTGTCCAAATAGTATTTTCTGTTAAAAACAAATAATTTGATCCAATTTAAAAGATCGATGGTAAAAATTGTAAAAAAAATGTGTTAAAATAATAAGAAAAACCAAACGTTAGGGAATGATTTAATCTCAAAATAAAATATTATATATTTTGAAGAAAAAATGGGATGAAAATAGTCGTCGACGTTTTAAACAGTTTACTTCTTTTAATTTAGACGAAGAATCACGATTAATGATGATCGCAGAGAACAAAAAAAGATGTGGTGATATGATTTTAGTTGACCATATTTTATTTATTGGTAATGTTTACCATACGTGTCAAGTCTATGCTTTGTAAGATATAATTGATGCAATAATATAACTTTAGTGTTATTAGCTTATAGGTTTAGCTGGTAGGACATGCATATACAACATTCATCTCGTTAAAGGCAACATTATTTTTTGATAATGTTATTTTAAAGGGCTTAAGTGTTTCACATTTTAAATAATCGCCTGACTAACACTTGCTAATAATATGGTAAGAGATGGCAGCGGAAAAGTATCAATAAATGACTTAACAAACAAATATACGTTGTAAAAAAATATTAGAAAATATAATGGATATAACAACATACATATTTTTTTTCAGTTGAATGGATTGTTTGGAATTAAAAAATGACAATTAATCGACAAAAACTCATTTTATAGTAAAAAAAGCTATCAAACCGCTCAAAACCAAATCGAGTATCCGAGGGTGTAGAATTTTCACATTAAACCGAGAAAGGCTGACCCCTAGGCAAGTGAATCATAACACTTCTGTTGTGCGTAACTACGTCTCATGATTTTGGATCCACCCGACCCAAACCAAAACAGCAAAAATGGCAAAACGGGTCCTAATTAAACGCACGAATTGAAATTAGAATGGGCAATAGGCCTCCTTCCTTCTCTTCATTCCTATCATATTTCTCTTCCTCACGACCAGGTTACATTTTCATTTTTCATTTGCTATTTAAAAAAAAAAAAAAGTTGATTATTGTCCTTCTCTTTATTTGATCATTTGATTTGTGGGTTATTCTTAAGATCAGGAACGTAAAACAATGATTTAATGGCGGTTTAGCTCTCTCAATGTTGTTTCCTTCCTCCTAATTCCATCATCTGTTATTCAAATATAAGTTTGAATTTGTTTATTTATCAAGAATTAAAGCATAAGTTTTTAAAATCCGTTTTGCAGAAAAAGAAAATTATAAATAAAAAGGTGGACTGGAAATTAAGGTTGTGATTCTGTTGAATTTTGTTTGGGGATGATTATGGAAGGGCTAGCAAGCAGATCAGAGTTGCGCAAAGATCTAGAGAGAGAACGCCATCGTTTATATTGTTTAAGAATAGATGTTAATTATCTTGATGTACATTCGAAACCATTTATAAATGAACTGACCAATTCCAGATTCCAAATTTATGTATAAAAATACATTCCTTAGTTTGTACCTTGTCAGGAACGGTAAATGTTTTTGCTTTCAGAATGCATTATTTTATGTTTCTGAAATGAATCAGCTTTGGGGAGAAACTCATTTGATAAGGCATGGTGTATGTATATATCTTACAGTTCAATAATCTTTGATTTGAAAATGGTGATTTAAACAAATTATAGTTTTTGATGGTATATCTGATAAACTAATAGTTGCTTTTACGATGCAATTTAGTCAGTCCAACAGGTGTATTCTCTGAGAAGAAGAATTGAAAACTTTTTTGCTATTATGTTTTAGGGTGAAGATCTCTGTTGTACCCCTGAAGACAAACAGCCTTTCCAAATGAGTCTTGCACAATTTTGTTTTGGCTCTTCCCCATATTCTTTCGGTTGAAGATTTTGTAAGTTCATTACACTAGTTAATTCTTTCAGAGAATCTTGCATATAGCTTATATTCTCTTCACGTTGCATTCCATACATGATGGAACGAGGGGTGTTGAAGATAACAGTCCTATCCCTTAAATTTTTTTAAATCCCATATAATTTAGATATTTTTTTTATTTTCTATTCTAATTTCGCATCCTTTAAAATTTTGTAATTTTGTACCCTACATTTCTAATATAGCTTCATAATAGTTTGCACCCCTTACATAAAATTATGCGTTCGTCCCTAATTGCATATTCTACCGAATTGGTTACATCAGAGCTGTCTTTCTGTAGTCTTGTTTTGTCTGAAACGGATGAAATGTTTGTATGAAAACTAAAAGTGTATTCGGTTCGGTTCGGATCAGTTCGATTTTTTAACAAAATATGAACCAAACCGCAGTCTGCTGTTTTTTAAAAATAAAACCGAAACCGAATGGTAAAAAAATCGAAATACCAAAAACCGAATTTTGCGGTACGGTTCGATTAAAAACCGCGATTTTAACGGGTTTTTTTCAAATTCAAGAAAAAAGAAGCAAAACACAAAACATATTTTAATTTATCATTAGACACTCCAATATCAATTTATTTTCCCATTAAGAACAAGAAAACACATGTCTTGAGCTCTTGACAAATCTAAGATTTCAAATAAAAATAAATTAAAAAATAACTACAAAACAGACAATCTATCTAAAAAATAAATCACATAAAATATTCATTTAATTAATATCCACTCAATGATTTTACATCACCAACTTAGAACACAAATATGTAGTCTAATATATTGTTTGATTAAAACTAAACTCAACATAGTAAAACAACTCTTGAATAGTAAATATTATAAAAACATATTCTAATTTGAAACACAATGTTCAATCAACTTAATATTATAAAAATATATCCAAATATTCCAATAAAATGTCATAAAAACGAATCAAAATATTTCAAGAGACTATCTTTAAAATATATTTGATATGAATCATAATGTATTTTTTAATTCGGGTTGATATGCAATAAACGAGTTTCATATGGAAAACCCGAAACCGAACCGAAAACCGAACCGCAATAAGTAAACCTGAACCGAACCGCATAGCCCGGTTCGAGTCGATTTTTTGGTTTTTTCGGTTTCGTTGCTCACCCCTAATGAAAACTGAAGTCATCAGCAGGACATGGGGTATGCTATTTCCGGAGAAGCCTGTTGTTCTATCAATATTCCAGTAATATAGAATAATAGCTATACACGATTTGGAAACTTTTTGCTTTGAACTAAACCTGTTATGCTTTCATTTTTGCTATCCTATATAAGACTGCAGGTTGGAGAAAAAAAAGGGATGATCGCAAAAGCCGAGGAGCATCACAGATGTAGACGAGTTGATGAACAAGGGTGAGGGATGTTTAGAATTTAGTGGCGTGAGTGAACATCTATCTGCTAGGACTAGATTTTGACATATCAAGGGGAGGGCCGCTATCTATGCTTAGGGGTGTGAGTGAACATAACGATGAACCGTTTGTACTTTGTATAGAGTTCTTTTAGGTTTGTTTCTTAAGTTAATTAAATAAGTATGAATAAATTTTTATGTGCGTTTAATAAATAAATGAATACGAACATGAATATATTCGGTTTGTTATGTTCACGAACAAACTCATTTTATTGGCACGTTTATGACATCTCGTTTTGTTTTTATATTCGAATTTTAACTCATTAATCTGGAATATATATATTGTTTTGCAATCAATATTGATAATTTATGTAAAAAAATATTGATAATTTGACAAAACTAGTCAATGAAGCTAATATTCAATAAAATATTCATGTTATAAATAACAATAAAAAAACATAAATTTCGAATATATTGATATATTTTTTACATTGTTATAATTAAACATTGATCATTTATTTACAATGTCGTAAATAAGTATTTATAACTTATTTAAATCTAGTCACTTATGTTTACAAACATATTCGCGAACGTTAAATGAAAATATCCACAACTAAAGGAACGAGTTTGAACACACCAAATAATAAACGGACTGAGTTTGAAAATGATTTTAAAAATTTAAACGAATATGAATTGAACATAAACAACTTTAAAAACAAACAAACGGACACGAACACAACTTTATTCGTTTAAACTCGATTCATTTACACCACTACTATGCTAACAAATTTATGTTGTTTTGCTACCTCTTTCTTGATATAGGTTTGGTTTTCACTTTTTAATTTCGTATTCACTTGATTACTTAACTTACTCCCTTTCCACCAAATTATTTTCTAATGGCTTTTCATTTGGTGCTGGCAGTATCACCTCATCAAGTGTCGGGTTTGATCCCGAATACGTTCTGTTGCTTTATAGAAAACCATTAAAATATGTAACTATTGGGCTTTGCGTTGGGCCATCTGAAAGTTGAGCCTTCGGGTTCCACTAATATATTGAATTCTTAATTCTTATGCAACAGCAAGCCCTAGTGAGCGGCGGCCATTAAATCCAGGCTATAAATAAACACCAGAACACCTTGGTCCTAAGCAGCAGTAGACTATGTTTTCTCTACAATTCGTGTGTAAATCTTGTAGTCGATTAGATTTAAGTCGGTCTGCGTTGGAAAAGTTAGTGTTTGCATTAATCGTTTCTTCTTTTTGGTTTTTTAATGTATTTCCTACCTGATTTCTTCTTCTTCTTTCGATTTTGTGTTCAATATACTGTGACGGGGGGTTCAACCCCTATTATATAAATTGGGGCAAACCAGATTTTGTTTGTATATCCCTAAGATAACGTCACATAGAAACACTCATTGACGTAGACGGTTCTTCCTTCGGGAAGTTCCTCCGCCGATAGGTTTTCTCATATTCCATCGCCTTGTCGAGCGGCGTCGCTGCTATTACCATTTGGGACTTGCCATGAGACGTGCATTCCAATTTCTTTTACTTCCTTTTAGATATTTGTAAATTATCTCTTTTTAATTTTATTCAAATTAAAGATCTTAACGTATATTTTGTTTACTGATTGTAGTCTGAATATGACCAGGGATCAAATTCCCTTTCTTGGTTTGGGGCAGATCGATAAATTATCTTTGTATATTCCAAAGATAACGTCATATAAAGACGAGTATCGACGTTGATGGTTCTCCTTCAGGGGGGGTTCCTCCGTCGACCGCAGTCTTATATTCCATCGCCTTGTGGAGCGGCGTTGCTGCTTTTACTTCTTGGGATTTGCCATGAGACTTGCATAGATTTTTATATTTGAAAATTGAAATATGAAAGGTTTTTTTTTTTTGCTCCTATTTCTTTTATGTTCACATTTTAAAGGGAATTTTTAAACTTTTTTCTTGCATTACATTGTGAAATCTGCTTCCTTTTTTTAATGTAGTCCCATGTTTTCAGTCTCCTCTATCAATATTGTATTCCATGATTTTCCAACAGCTGCCCTATGTCTTTAGTGGATAATTGCACTGCGAGTCCTGAGAAATGTTGGGTATTAAATGGTTATATATTGTGAATTCTGCTTCCTTTGTTAAGCAAAGTCTGGTATTTTTTTTCACACAAAAGAAATTCTAGCAAATTCAAATGGTTATATACATAAATAAACCATGAAGTTTAAATATAAAAAAATTATGCATATTTTGATTTATTTAGCAAAATGGCCATTCACCCGAAGTCCCAAACTGAGAAATGATAATTTGATTATTAAATTTGCTTTTGCGTGTGGCATTTAATCCTGGGGATGACTTAGGGTGCATTTAGTATTGTTTTGTTTTTCAAAAGTTGGTTTGAGACCAAAAGCAATGCTAAACAGATAGTTTTTGAAGAAAAAATTGTGTTTGAAAAGTGCTTTTCAACTCAAACATAAAAATTAAAATTTTTAATTTTTGCGGTTGAAAAAATAATTTTAGGAGTTAAATTACAATTTGAACATTCATTTGCTATTATTTTATTTGTAATTTATAAACTTATATTTTTTTACAAATATATTATTATATGTTTCATTTTTAATATTTTTATATTTTATTATAATTTATTAATATTTTTCATCCGCAACACTTTTAAAAATTATTTTTCAAAAATAATACTAAACTAGCTCTTATATAATTTGACGTGCTTTCGGTCATGTGCAACAATAATCGTGCGAGTTGCAACTGACAAAATTTGCGTGTTTCACGAGTTTTGAATAATTTGTGTACAAGTTAGCACTTGCATGTCGTGACTATATATATATATGGGTATTGTCTTCAATCATTAAAGATTATTTTTAATGTTGGAAAGACGTTTTTTTCAAGTGATAAAATTTAGTGTTCTAAACATACATTCATTTTGAAATCATGCTAATTGTATTTATAAAAATTAAAAATTATTAAATATCAAACACTAAATAATAAATATTGATTATGTAACACTGACACCTCTTGTTTTTAGGATTGGATGCTGTCTCTCTCTCTCGATTATACATCAATTATAACGGTACTAATAATTATAATCGAAAATTTTATGATGGAACAGCGTTTCTCATATTATATAAAAATTTATTTTTAGTGATTTTTTTAAAGATGCTGCGTTTATTTATATTGTTAAAAATTATAATTTCAATTAATATAAAATAATATTAGTGATAATAATTCTAAAGTTATAAATGTAATTTAATATGAATATAAAGTGTACTTCAATATCATTATAACTTTATTCAATTAATTATTTTAAATTAATAATATTTTAATTATAAATGAGTGGTAAAAACGCTTTATTTTATTAAATTGCTTTAAACTTACTACTATTTAATAAGATTAGGAAAAAGAAACCTCTGTGTTGATGATATGTCCTTGAATTGTCCTTTGCCATTTGCGATTAATTAATTGTAGTCCTCATGAAATGCCACTCCGAGACATTACGAATCCAATAATCATTTCTTACGGTTTCCTTTAATGTAATTCTTACGTTAATATATATATATATAGGGGTGGATCCTTGACATGACTAGTGAGGGCATAGCCCCCAAATTTTGGGGAATTTAAATTTTACCTCTAAACTTTTTAAAAATTTTACTTAAGTCCTTTTAAAATTTTTAAAAATTTATATTAAACTTTAAAATTTTAAATATTTTTAATTAAATTTTCTCTAATTTTTTTTACTTTTTTTGTTAAATTTCTCAAATTTATTAAAAAAATTAATTAAACACTCATTTTAAAAAAAAATATTTAAACCCTCAAATTTTATAAAAATTTAAATTACCTCCTCAAACTTTTATTATAAATTTCGTTTAAGCCTTCAAACTAATAATATATAACTTTGCTCATAGCTGGCTCAAAAGCAGAACCGTTCAGCCAGCCAGCAGCTTGACTTTGGTTTTTTTTTTTTTTGGCCTAACTAAATAACTTTATACAAGGCAATTTAGTTTGAACTCAAATCGAACCATTGTTATTGTTTGATTTTGATGAAGTTATATTCTATTCTTCTTTGTAGGCTGTAGACGCTACGACCGACCACTTGCTTGCCTGTCAGGGCAGCTCGTAATTAACAAGACTTTCTTTATTAATTAGTTCATCAATGCTTATTTATATTATACACATGGGATAGTCCAATAATGTAAATATTGTTTCTTAATTTGAATTAGTTAAATTATATGTCCCTCAAACCATCTTTATTCCCCCAATTAACACTTTAAATGTTATTTTATTTAAAAGTTGGAGCAATATTATTAATATGTAATTAACTCTGAGTTGGTTTAGGCAATGGAATGGATGGATGTGGGTGCAAGCACAACCAATCCATTCTGTCTTTCACATTTCTACCTCACTTTTATTTATTTTTAATTATAACAATCATTTTAATAATAAAAGTTAGATGCAGAGCTATTTATTCCAAATATATTTAGTGATCCACAAATTAATTCTATTAATTTTTCGTTATGCTCAAAATCATTAGATTTCAGTAACGTGAACCAAGGACCAGGAACGTAGCTATTAAGAGGTGGAGAGAGGCAATTGCCTCTTACTTTCGAAAATTTTTATTTTTTTTACTTTGGTCCTCCTATATAAATTATTTTAAAAATTAATTTATTTTTAAATTTGTCCCATCACTTTTAAATATTTATATTTTGCTCCCTAACCCCAAATTCTAATTCTGTCCCTGCAAGGACAAAACCATGTTTAACATGATTCTAGCTCCTTCTATGACGTGAACAAATATAATTACTTTCGTTTGTCTTGGTTTAATTTGACATGATATTTAGATGTAGTAAATACCATTTAACTCGTTCATCTCACTCACGTCTTGTTTTGTTTGATGCTTATATTATAAGTACTTATACCGCCGATTTTGATTTTGCGAATACTCATTTGACTGATTTAAATCTTTCTTAATTACTACAAGAAAATTAAATGTTTTCTGTCCAAATGGCATTCATACTGCATTGCATGATATTTATTTTTTACAAGTTATTTTATTAATAAATACATTCGTTGAGATGACTTTATCAGTAAAAAATAATCTCAAGTTTAATCTAATGTGAGGATATTTTGTTTTTTTCTTACTAAATCAATGTAGAAGATTAGTGTATGGACCATCTTATGTTTTTTTTATTGAGTAGAAATATGAAAAAGTATGAGCATATTTAATCCTTTGATCAGTTAATGGAATTCTTATTTTATTACGTATATAGATTATGTCATGTTAAATCAAATGATAATA
>JAGYYJ010000616.1:0-78949 GCA_019671005.1 Hibiscus mutabilis | reverse complement strand
ATATGAAAATAAAATCATCCACTAAGCGTTCTAAGTCAATTTCAAAAGGAGGATTGGGGATTCTCATCTCATATTCCAGGTACTCCCTAAGTGCCCATACGTTCAGAAACTGCAAAGATGCAGATAACTTGTTATAATTTATCCAAAGATTTCATTATAATCATTTCAACGGTAAATTCAATTGAAAAGTAACCTGGTATGGCTTTCTGGCCACAGCTTTTCCATCAGCTTTCTCATCAAATTCCCCATCCTTCCGCTTTGCCTTTCCTTCACAATTCGCTGCTATATGGCCCATCTGACCACATAGGAAGCATTTATCTTGTCCAGGGGTGAAGACAATCTGAAAATATTCCATAAATCCTGTTACTATTGGGCAGAGAGGGAACGTGATAATAGAATGATAAAAACATCCTTCCAGACAACCATTTCACTTGTAACATCCACTTATTCCTATTAATGAGTAAATTAGCCAACCTCACACAGGTTCAAAATTGAAAGAAAAGCAGGTCATACATAACATTTCAATTTTCAGGCAATTGATTAATAAAAATAAAATAGATAGCAGATATCTGCAAATTTTAAAAAAAAAAAGTGACAAACCTCTCGAAGGATTGAAAAGTGAACTTCATGAGTGGCCAAGGCCAACATAATTAAATCAGCATCCTGTCAAGTGTCAGCAATTAGCAGAGTACACGAGTTTAGTCCACCAAAATAGGCCAAAGAAAATAAATAAAACACATGCATAAAATTTAAATAAAAACTGAAACCCGCAGTGGAAATAGTGACGAAGAGATATACCAAACCATATAGGCAATGGCGTGTGTTTGGATCAAAACCAGGAAGGTTCCTTTGGAGCCGTATATATGACATAATTTTATGCTCTCCTTCACCGGGAACATTTGCATCAGATAGAATAACCTTCAAAAAGATGAAAGTAAGAGAAATGCTAAAACTCTCCACCGTGCCAAAAAGAAAGCAAGAAAGAAATGAGGTACCATAATATAGATAAATGATACTACCTTGATATTTTTCCACCCAGGATCATAATTTAATCTAAGGTGGATATAGTACTGCAAAGCAATTGACAGAACAGCCATAAATGGAGTGCCAGGTGTGATAACATTAGAATCAAAAAGCTGTGATTCCTCTTTAGGAGGAAGTCTTCTGCCCTCCCTCTCAAACTCCTCTCGCAGTTGTGCTTCTTCAGCTGCCTGCAAAAAGAAAGTTACCAAGAACAAAATTATTACCAAGCAGTCTTCTTTTGTTGCTACCATTTCAATCACTAAAGTGTGGGAGAATATGAAATATCAATACCAAAAATATCTTCAGGACCTAACATTCTATGCAATATGAAGATTGCGTCGAAATCAACCCAAATATATACACACATGTACACCCAAAAAAAAAGATGAGAAGACATACCGCCTCTGCAGCATCTTTCGCTGCTCTAAAACGCCTAGACCGCTGCTGATTCATTTTAGCTCGAGGGGCAACGCCATCTACCGTATGTTTCCAGATAAGAAGTTAGCATTTAGCATCATCAGATAAACATAAATACACTTCACCTGCTTGTCAAAAACATATTCACAACCTAAAACAAGCACTACTTACCAATAGCCATATACAGAAGCTTTCGAGGACGGATCATAACAAACAATCTATCAATGTAATCAAATATGCATTGAAAAACTTCATCAAAAGTTGTTGGTGAAGGCTGCATGAGACATCGAATAAGCCAAATTACATCAATTCTGAAAATTTCAACGAAATGCTAAACTAGAAACGATGAAAATCTCAATGTTGAGAGGGTTACCCTATCTTCGGGGTGGAAACAAGGATGAATAATCCCGTTCATGTCGAGATAAAGATTATCGTACTCGAGTTTATTTGGATTGGGTTTACTCGTATCAACCGGAATGGCAACGCCCTCGATAACCACCGGCTCCTCCTCGATAACGTCCACCACAATCAGCGAATACTTCTCCGCTAACCATCTGTAGAACGCCGGCACTCCCATTGCCAATAGGTTGCAACTGAAACCCTCGCGGATCTCTGATAATTAATAAAATCAAACACCAAATAAAGAAACCCAAACCCCTAATATGGAGGGAAATAGGAAAGGAAAAAAAATTGGAACGGGCTCCGGGTTATTGTTTATATATTGATCTTCAGCTATTGTGTCTTCGGCGCTCCGTCGTGTTTAGGGCACCAAAATAATGGGAAGGGACGATAATACCCTTTGAGATTAGGGGAAAACTGCTAGTTTTAAACTGTAACAAGTTTTTGTGCCTTTCATATGGTACTGGTAGGGACGGTTTGGGAATTTAATATGATATTATCGTTGGATTTCGCAGATTCTCACGTCGTGTAGAGTGTAGATTATGAACTACGAATTTTTTTTATATAAATACGATGATCATAAACTATGATTAAAAAAAAACCTGTGGATTTACTGTTTTTTTATTGAAATTAGAACATAGTTGGCATTAGTTTGGTATATCCTTTTAGATTTATAGTATTTTAAATATTTAATAAATAAAAATATTTTCAAACATAAAAAGATTGAAATTAAATCAAATTAAAATATAAAATACTTGTTGACTATATATCATACTTGTCAAAAAAAAACTTCACAAATATAATCTATCATTAAAAATACAAAATAAACGATGAAAATCACTTCATAGTTCATACATTATTATTTGTTATTTTTTGTCATTGAAATTAAAAGTGTAATAACTGATAATTTGATTTTTTTTTCCAACCTTATTGGTGCACCGGATATTGCGTAATGTTACAATCGATGTGATTGGAACTGACTAGAACATGCTGATATGATTTATACAATTAAGTGTTAAGTGTTACTATAAATCGAATGAAATGAAAATATTTCAAGATAATTGAGACGACGAGTCTTTTTTTAGCGTTCTAAATGAATTTAAATTTTTTAATCAAATTGAGTGAAAAGAAGTTTGAGCCGAATAAATTTATTAGAGTTAAATTAAATTTTCGTCAATTAAACTCTTATCAAAAATATTTGAAAATTGTTTTTGGTTTAGAAAAAAAAAAATTTGTTTTCCCGGTTCCTATGACTTAGTATTGGCTAATTTAGATCAACCTACGTTGCACTCTTAATTTTTGATGTATAAGTCTCCCAGCGAGATATTATGCATACACAAAGTTTCAAACTCAAGACTTGCTTAAACGATATCAAACTACTTACTATTTGAAACAAACTTGTTCGTAAAAAAAAAATTAAAGCATATATGATGTTTTAGGTTTAATAATAATTTATTTATTTAAAACTTTGAATTTACCATTTTGGGATAATTTTAAATTTTAACTTGTTTTATATTTTTTTAATAATATATATATATATGTATATATATATATATAAAACTTTTATAAAATATTTGATTTTTCAAGTATTTTTTGTCGAAAGGGAATAATTTTCATACTTTTGAAATTATCATGGACTTAAATGATATTTCTAATTTTAAAAGGAATAAAATTTAAAAAAATATATTTTTTGAACAATTTCTACTTAGAGAGGGAGAAGGAAGATTGCTTTTGAAACTAAAACTCAAAGCCTAAAAAAAAATGAATGTTAACAAAAGTGTTTAACCACTTGCTTTAAATTGTATTGACAAAAAAAGTGGTTTTTTAATTTTCTTTGAAAAATGTTTCGAAGATACGAAAAATATCTGTACCCAATAGTCATGCTTATTTTAAGCATGGTTTGCTCAAAAACTTAACGGATTGGAGTTGTTGCTTATTGGAAATTTGGAATGTATTATATCCCTAATATAACCTGACTATTTTTCGGCTGACAAGGATACGGTCGTTGGGCTCAAAGAGGCCAAGGCCCAAAGAAGCCACCGATGATCAAGTTGGACATATGAGTAGCAGCTTCATCAAACTCCAGTAATTCAATCGGTTTTTTTTTTTTTTTTTCCTTTTCTAAGGTATTTATCTGAGTGAGAACAATGACTAATTTTTCATGTCCTACTAGATTATATAGGAGTATATTTCTGGCGATAAATTTTAAAATTGTTCAATGCCTAAGACAAGAATTGAACTCTCGATCAGACACTTTATTCACATCTCACCTAAATTTTATAAACATTCAACCTCAATGGCTGTCGGCCACATGCGGCGTTCGACGGCTGATAAGCTCGTCTTAATTTTCATAGGCCAAGTTGGTATGGAGATTGTCAAGAAACTGTGGTGATGGTCATAACTTTTAGTTATGGAGATGTCTGACCTTCTAGGCCTCACAATGTTGCAAGAGACTAGCAAAAGCTTCACCGAAATGAATGTCCCCTCCACCGAGCTGGCTTGGACCCCTTAGAATGGACCGTTGTTCCCTAAAACGCCAAACAGATATCCATCCAGCTGTATCGTAGACCACCATCTGAAAACATCGCATTTCTTGTACCCATCATCTTACACGCTACATGCCACGCTCCGTGTTTTTAAGGTACGTCCGTAAGTCCTTGGCGTTCCGGATTCATCATAGCCGGGCCTTCCCGTTTCTTATTTTATTTCCTTTTTTAAGAATGGGTTTTCGATAAAGTTGATCATTTTCCATTTATTTTGTTATTAATTGTTGCGTGTGTGTGTTTTATATATAAATTGTTACATCTCAAGCTGGCTATATCCGAAACAAAATTAGTAGATGGTAAGGTTGGAAGCACCGGCATTTTGAGGGAGGAGTAGGAAAATTTTTATCCTCCAAACACGTAAAGATCCCGATTCAATTTTTACCAAAATATTGTCCCACTCGTTCCCGTACACGAAATTCAAGAACCATCAAACACACATTGACCCTGATTCATACTTTACCAAAATATTGTCCCTCCTGTCTTGTACTCGAATTTCAAGGATCATCAATGTACTGATATATATATATATATATATATATAAAAAAAAAAGTTTTGTTACATAAGTTAGTGTAAATCTTATTAAATTTAAAATTTATAGATTTATATTCAACAATTAAAATTTAGAGTTTAACGTTTAAATTTTAGGATTTATAATTAGAGTTTAGAGTTTATACTCTAAGATTTTAAATTCAGCAATTTAAAATCTAAGTTTTTAAAAAGGGTTATGTAATACACATCTTATATATGCATCAAAATATAATCATATATATATAATGAATGCAATTAAAGAGTTGAAAAAAGGGCCACAACGTACGTAGCCGTAACGAAGCATTGAGAAGAGCATGCTTTAATCAGTGAAGACCGGGACTGGCTCTCTCTGGACCTTAGAACATGGGGAGTGCCTTGGATATATACAGGCGTGAACCAAGTGGTCCTCCCTACATTTAACTTTCCATATATATATATATATATATATATATATATATATATATATATATATATCAACTCAAAAATCCATGTATCAGAGTTATTTCGATTGATTTTCGACGTAATGATATAGTTGGACAAATTTTGTTAGAGCTAATGTAATTTGAATTTCCTATATGACTTAAAAAAAATTATGTATTTTCTATTAAAAATCTTTTTCTGTCTCTTAAAATTTTATAAATTCACCCTCCTAGAATTTTATAGGTTTATCTTCTAACATAAAATAATACATTCGTCCTTGATATTAAATAATTTTCCTTTACATATTACTCACCAGGACAAATGTACGTTGTATGTGGGAGGGGCGATGCCTCCAATTTTGATGGTATAATTGTATTAGAAGTTATTGATGTTTTATAATCATTGAAATTAAGTTATTGTTCCTCCCAAAAAATTTAGGTTTAATTATTTTAAGTACCATAACTATTTTCAAATTATTGAACTTAAGTATCAACCCCAAATTTTATGGTTAAACAATCATAATTTTATAATTGTGTTATTTTTTTAAAAAATAAATCGTTTTAATGTTAATCAACTTGTTCCTTCATAGTTCAATATAAACTTTGTTCCTATTACTCACTAAACAAAATTATAAGTGAAATTTAAACTTGAATAAACACTCAATCAACATTATAAAATGCGAATACATGTATTTACACAGAGAAAATAGATCATGTTTCATTCATAAACGTAAATGACGATATGCAAAAAAAAAAAAAAAGGACAGAATTGTTGTGAACATTGTGGGGAAAGCTGTTTTCACGATGCAAAATATAGAGGGGATCTTGCAGATGAGACAGCCAGCCATATAATTAGGGCTTCTCAACTAAATGATGAAATGATTTGAAGGCGTCAAAAACCTGCAAAATAAGTAATAATATAGCAAAGCACGTACATGCATGTGAATCGCTGCAACGTCATCTGTCAACGGATTCAAAGAAGCAGAAGCTCAGAATTTTAGAAAACTGAGTGCCAAGTCTTTCGCGGTTTAATACCCAGACTATCCCCTTAGGATCTAAATTTCCTAAACTAGCACCTAAAACTTTATATTTCCCAAACTAGCATATTACATGCATGTTTTTGACAATAATATTACATGCATGTTTTTAAACTATTAGGAAAAAAATGGGAGTATAAAAACGAGAAAAGACAATTACCCCACCACTAATAAATGGAAAAGTGAAATAGAGGAATAACAAAATATTTAAGTGTTGGTTTAATATTATTTAAAAAATACCGATAATAATTGTGTGCAATGACATACAAAGGACATAAATTAAACTACGAATACTGAATATTGATCATAAAATAAAATATATTTTATTAGAAAATTATTATTTAAAATACGTCTTAGAAATGTTTTGAAAAATATTTTTAAAACGCTTGATTGAAGATTTAAATGTTTAATATTATTGTTAAAATTTACTTTTTTGAGAAATAAATGATCATTTTAGAAAGGTTGTAAATTAAAAACCTACGTAAAATTGTATTACACTCTTTAATTTTATAATATAATATGTGAAATATATAAACTTAAATTATTATAAAAATATTTTTTAAAAAAGTTATAATGATTATATATGTTCCATGAAAATATAAAAAATTTAAAATAATTTTATTTGAAAAATTGACATAACTAGTAAAATTTTCAAACTGTACAAACAATTAATTAATTAATTATATGTGTATGTATGTCTTAATAAAAAAAATACAAATTTATGAATTGCTTGTTCAGCGTTACTTGTAAGTGCAGAGTGTTTTTAACCTCAAAAGTGTTTTGCCAAAACAATAACGAACCTAAATATATTTGGTTGGTAAAGAATTGCTAGAGAAAAGCTAAAGAAAATTTAAATTTTCTTCTACTTTTCAACTTTGTTAGGCAGTAAATCGAAACAAAATGTTTTAATTCTTTCACCAAGCACTCTTTACTTTCTTACCCTTTTCAATTATCTATGTCTTCGATTTTCTTGAGTAAATCTGTAAATGTTTTTGGTTTGAGATTTGACTTTGAAAGCTTTGAACAAGAAAAGGGAAACGTACGTTCAAAAGCAACATCATTTGAAACTTGAACACAAGCATCCCAAGCTGGAAAATTTTCACTTGGCAAATAGCAAGAAATTACCTATTGGTAGTAGTGTTGAAAAGTAATGGTGTGCAATAATAGAAACATAGGCAATATAAGTGGCCGGCCTTCCTCTCAAGTCTCAAGTCAAGTACGAAAGTACAGTAGAAGCCAGGACATTATTTCTTTGCAATTCCGGATTTATTTACTGTAAATACACATAATAATTGATTGCCATAATATCTGTTCTTCAACAAATGCACCAACATAACATGATATGACAAAAAACGCGTTTACGTGATTTGAATCTGAGAAAGAGAGAGACCACGATGTCCTATGGGAGGGCAACAATGGGGTTTCCTCCAGGCATGTCCTATAAGCTCTCACACTCGCGGACCCCCACAAAAACACCCATGGCCTGTTCTCCTGTCCCCACATGCCTTTGTTGAACGACACCCATGGCCTCTTCCAATAACCCTTCAGCCTCACACCATATATACCCTCCTCTAAACCATACTCTCTTTGCTCATTTTCTGTTTCAGAATTTACTATCTCTCCCACCGAGTTTAGTGTTTTTAGTTTTTACACTCTTGAAAGGAAAACAGAAATGGCTATCGGGAAATCAAATAGATTGCCTCAAACGGCAGTGATCAAGCAAATCCTGAGAAGATGCTCCAGCTTGGGGAAGAAACAAAGCTACGATGAACAAGGACTTCCCGTGGATGTCCCCAGAGGTCATTTCGTTGTGTACGTCGGGGAAAACAGGAGCAGGTACATCGTCCCCATCTCTTTCTTGACCCGACCCGAGTTCCAGACCTTGCTCCATCAAGCTGAAGAAGAGTTTGGTTTCGATCACCACAAGGGGCTCACCATTCCTTGTGAAGAAGTTGTTTTCCAGTCTCTAACATCGATGCTAAGATGCTAAAACTAAGGCTGGTTAATTGTTGTTGTTCTTTTGGAGAAGATGATTAAGATGAAGCTGCTTCATTTGCTTCTCTTAGATTTTTCTCTGACCCAAAAAACCCAGGAATATTATTTAGTTTATGTCTGGGTTTTAGATTTGTAAATCTGAGAAATTTTCCTCGCTGTGGTGTGGGTTGTAAATCAATTCAAATGCCAATGTACCCTGTGAGAGAAGTAATGTCAATAATGTCAGGGTTGCCTATTGGCTCCTCCTTTGTTTTTATTTTCTTTTTGTTCTGCATTATCTGTCTCTTGCACGCTCGCAGGTTCGGCACACGCTCCCTGCTTCTTCTGCCTTTTCTGTCTCGTTGTCTCTTAGCTTCCAGTTCTTTTATGTGTTTGGGAGCCTGTTTCTGGTTAACTCAACAGTTAAATCCGTTAGAAGCAATATCTAAATTAAAAGATCAAATCAAGAAAGGAAGAAGGTTGAAGACAAAGGAAACTTTGCTTGGTTTTGTTGGCAAACTTTGCCCATTTTTTAGTTTTCAAAGATAAAGCTCTGTGCATTGCTCGTTTCCAATTCTATGCTACCATATAGACATACTCCTATTATTTAATGATATTTTAAGAGTAATTAATTTTGAAAAACTCAATATAAAATCTAATTTTTAGACTCCGAATCCAAACAACATAACTCTGATACATTTTATGTTTTCCACCACTCCTAATTTTTTTTTTTTACCTTTTAAACCAACCATCGTTCAGTTGTTTTAACTAAAAAATGTTTAGACACCTGTTGATGTGTACTATTTTCTTTTTCCGACTACTATTCCTAATTTCCTCCTCAATAAAAAAAATGTTTAGACCACATTGATCGATCAACATCCATCTAGGATTGCCATGTGATGGGGACCCACGGAGAAGAAATCACGTATATGCTAGAGAAGATGATCAACAATGGCTGCAGTCAAGTCAAGTCAAGTGATGTCCCACATATTGGACGGTTTAGATTGCAGACCAACTTACCCTAAATCTTTAATAACACAGCAAAATAATATGATCTTCCACGTTGAGGCAAATTAAATGATTTGGTGCAGCCATTATATGATGAGATCTTACTCACATGCTTCTTATGGTGGTTAAATTTTGATTTTACTCCCTTTACTATTTTAAAAATTTATGATTTAATCCATACATTTTAATTTAACACGATTTAATTATCATATTTTATGGTGCTTCTACCATGTTAAAGCAGAGCACCCTCTGCAGTTTACCATTCTAGTGAAATATGGTATTTGAACAAGGACGCTCGTTTTCAATCATATTCTTTTATTTATCTGTTGGTAAAGTAGTTGATGGCCTTTTCGGATATTCAAAGTTGTCTTAACTAATCCGAATCGACATACCTAGTATTGATGGGTGAGTCTCACCACAATTTTTCTACATACATATGGTTTCGAACTCGAAATCTACTTAAGTAATAACTAAAATACTTACCACTTGAATCAACTTCGTTGCTTATCAATAAAAACTCTTCAATACTTTATTAACATTCCTAATAATTGATAATACCAATCAAATAGTATGGCTTTGCCTTAGTTTATTGCCATTCCTAATAATGGATAATGCATGGTTAAATTTACACTCTTTGGATTCTTAACTTTGAAAATATTTATAAAAAATGAACTTAGTGGAGAGTTTGGATACGATTTTCTTAGGAAAACTTGCTGTAATCTTTGATCATAAGTTCATAGTACTGTGCTGTGCTCCTTGGCTCTATCCATTTATACTTTATTAACCTACTAATAAAACAATTAATTAAATTGCTGTGCTGTGCCTTAGTTTATAACACCGCTGAGAAAACAGTTTCAAAGCCCATACTTCTGTGAATTTGAATGTGTATGATTATATCTATGTTAATTATTAAAGCACTTATTGAGTTTAGATTTTTTTTTTTGTTGAAAAGGTACTTATCGAGTTTAGTTGTACACATTAACTGAAAGTTAATTTAATTGGGAAATTATTATGTTATTTTTTATTTAAATCGTGGATAAATTCATTACAGTCCAATTTGCATTAGTTATTTGTTGAATAAATTTTTAAATATTTTATTTCAGACAAGATTTAATATGTATAACAAATTTGAAACCATTTTCAAAAAGAAATATAACAATTTTGAATCAATTTTTTTAAAAAATATAATTTTCAATTACATAAACACTTACTATTAGTATATGTCGTATTCAAGATCCACTAATTGGCCTAGTGGCTAAAGATGGTCATCTTATCTCATCTGATACGAGTTCTAATTTTGGCATAGGAATATAATATTTCTGCCATATTCAATCGGTACAAACATAGAATTATATAATTAATTCATCAATTAGCTTAACTCAAACTCAATCTGATTTAATTTGTTTAAGTATGAATCCAACAAGTGGTCATAGTGAAAAAAATAAATAATGTTTATCTTAAAAGACTTGGGTTCAATCGATTTGTGTTAAAAGTGTGTACATTGTCAAAAAATTAATAACATTTATAAACAAATATTATATTGTAATCAACTTTAAACGAATAAAAAATTATTTATGTATGATAGACTCAAATTTGTGACCTCGGAAATCACAAAACCTCAACATTGCAAAACCTGCCAATGCCTCAATTTTAAAACACTGTTAATTAGGATTCTGCCATTGAACACTGTAAACCATATTATTTTATGGAGACAAAAAAAAAAACAGTTCAACAGTTTCATTGTTCTCTTGCTTTAGTACACGAATTAAGTATTAACACGAGTTAAAAAGATATTATAGTTAAAACATCAGAAACATTTGAAGCCCACATATTTTTCTTAGAACAAGGGGCCACCACAGTCAAAATCATCAAAAATTATGACACAAGTTCACACGTAAAATAATAATAGCATATATATGATTGGCCGCGAATTATGCTGCTTTTCCCTTTAGATTCGAATCTTTTAAGTAATAAGTTACAGTCGTTGGAGTTTGTTGTTTTACCAAGTCCTTTTTTTGTCCTTGTATTTTCTATATATTTTCCTTTTTTTTTCTATTGTTAATTCATTCATGCTTAATCTTGTCTCCTTCAGCCATTTAGTTCCTTCGTAAAAGTAACAATTTTCTTTTATTTTAATCTTAGATTAAAAATATTTGTCGTTTGTTTATCGTATTTATCTCGTAATTTATTTAGGACGCAATGTGTCCAAATTCGTTTCACTTATATATAAAACAAAATTCCTTGGTTAGATCTTGTAGTATACTTTAAGTGTTGGATCTTAATTGATTATCTAATTGTGCACTTGTCATTTTTTTCAAGGACAAAACGTACATGATTAGTGGATAATATAGGCTTTTAAAACCATTTGCTTCACAGCACAAAGCAACACGCAACACCTACTGTGATTAAGACAATACTTTACTATGTCTAATACATTCTATAGTTACATTGATAAAGTCACTAATTGAAACCAGCTTAATCTAGTTGATTCGAGTGGTTATAATTTAAAAAATTTCAAATCAATTTAATCATTATCGAGATAAACTCGAATCAGTTAGTCGCTCGAATTTGAGTATTTGCATGAGTCTTATAAAAATATTAGTATTGAAAGCTTTCAGTGCAATAACTCAAAAACATAAATAATCGAGCTTGGAGTATTTAAAGTAATCGACCTTAACCAATCAAATTTGATGTTTAACTTAAATTAATCTCGAACTTCAAAAATAAAAGTCAATTGAACTTTTTCTCAAATTTGTTATAACTCCAATTTAGTTACGTCTCTAACCATATTTAGATTATAACCAATAGGAACTCACACGTAATTAGATCAAATCAAGTGGTCAGCATGTCACATTACTAATTGTCCCCATTAAATCATTTGACAAAAATCGGATCTCATTAAAAACCCTTGTAATAGGGGGAAAGAGTGCATCCCCTCCCACATTAAGTTTTAATTAACGAGTCGATTTCAAATCTAATCTATTCCTTAATAAGGTGGCAACAAATGCAGTGATTGATAAGGAAAAAACAAACGAAAAAGATTACAATGCATACGCGTATATCTATGAGAAATCCAGTGGGTACAGTAGTTGATATATACATATATGATATAAGGATAATTTTATGTACCGCAATATATCATTATTTATATGTATTGCAATGTACCATTAACTATTTTAATTAGTTTTAAAATCCTAAAGACCGAAAGTATTATTATCCCCTTTTAAAATAAAATATTAAAAAATAATTTTTATATTACCTTTTTCATATTTTCATTTATTTTTTAATTCAAAAAATAATTAAACTTTTATTACTATAATAATTCTTACATTCACTTTAATTTAAGGGTAAAGTTCATAAGTAGACACTAAACTTTGATCCATTATTGAATTTGGTAATCAAAATTACAATGCTTCAATGTTACCATTAAACTTTTAATTTTGTTTTAATTTGGTCACTGACCCGTTAACAACTATTAAAAGAGTAATGTTGCTGTTAAAATGTTTTGTATAATAACACATTTAATCTTTCATGTTTGCACATTCAAACAATTTAGTCTTAATTCGAAAGAAATAATAAATTTAACCCTCATTATTTCAAGGGTAAATTACATAAATCATCACTGAACTTTTCTCTTTGGCCTTTTTTGTCACTAAAGTTTCAAAACATTCAATTCACTCACTAAACTTTATACATTGAACATTTTTAGTCACTTAACCGTTAAATAATTAAAGATGTTATGACATGACATACAAAGCTAAACAATGTCGTTTTAAAAAAATCAAGTTTACACCAAAACGACATTGTTTTTAAATCATTATAAAAATATTTTTCCTTTTCCCCTCTATTTTTTCCATTTTCTCTTTTATTTTCTTCTTTCTTCATCTCATCATTATTGTTTCTGCCCAGATTCCGGAAACCGATCGTCACAACCAACCCCGCGTCGACATGAGCTTTTACCAGCTTCCACACGCACCTTAGAAAAAAGGTTGTAATTTTTACATTTCTCAATTCCAACACCCAAAAACTCAGATCTTCAGTTCTGTAAAAAGGGTTTTTTATGTTCTTGATTTGAAAGTCAAAAGGGAAAAAGGAAACAATGGCGTGTATATTTTCAGGGTTGAATGCATTATACGACACAACGAATGTGGGGAGGGACGTTTGAATCAACAAAAATCGATTCAAGATTGTGAGGCAGTTGGATGAAGGTGGTTAAAGAAGCCATCCCGATACTTCTTCTGCTTCAACCACAAAGTCAAAGACCCTTCTCATCTCTCTGGTTCGTTAAAGATTTTATGATTTAGGTATTTCTCTATTGGATTAGTTTCCCAGCGATCTGGTTTTTCCTTACAATCTTAATTAGTCATTACTTTGAGTTTCTAATTAGTTTGACCCTTCTGTTTAGTTATATATTTTTTCTAGATTGTGCAATATTGTTTTCTTCTTTGGATTGGGGTTTAGTGATTTTCTTGGGTTCAACTATTGTGACTGAATGTATGGATTACTTTCATTCTTATTTATTTGATTGAATCTGGACAGATGTAATGAAGATAAGAGGAAGAAATAAGAGAAGAAAAGTGAAAATGGAATTAAGGGAAAAGAGTTTTAACTGTTGTTAACGGTCCAGTGACCAAATTAAAATAAAACTAAAAGTTTAATAATAATATTGAAGCAATTAAAAATTTAGTTATTAAATTAAATAATTGATCAAAATTTAGTGATCGTTTGTAATTTTTTCCCTTAAGTTAAAGTGAATGTAAAGATTATTATAATAATAAAAATTAAAATTTTTTTTATTAAATTTTTTTTAAAAAGATAATATAAAAATTATTTTTTAAGATTTTATTTTAAAAAAAGATAATAACATTTATGGTCGTCCTAGGATTTCAAAACTAATTAAAACAGTTAAAGGTACATTGCGGTACATATAAATAGTAATATATTTCGATACGTGTTATTTATTGTAGAATTATATAATTATAAATTAACAAACCCCGTTAGATTATTATAGTACTATATCATAAACCTTGATTAATTTCGTTCATTTGTTTTTTTTAACAAAAGTTGGTATTTATAAAATATAAAAATAAGCATACAGAGAAGAAGAAAACAGATACAAGGGAAAGAAGAGGAAGCACAAACATTAGCAAAAGAATGACAAAACAACAACAAACGAAAACACAAAACAAACGAGAAAGACACAACAAAACAAGGAAAGAGCAAGCACCTCAGCACAAAGGGGAAGCAAGCTCCGATGAGGAAAAAATCAAGAACACCAAGCCTGCTACCAATCTTGAAACCTGCATAGGCGCTTTTGTTATCGCAGAAGGATGGAAACATTGGTAGTGATGCAGCAAGAAATCCTACCGAATCATCGCGTTAGGGCATAAAATCGTCGATGAACTGGAGGAGGGCAGAGACCAGTCAGTTGTCGAGTACGACAAGAGACTCTGTCAAAAAGGCCCAGTAGATCTAGAGGCAAGGCGCCAACCTCATCTCGTCCGCGAACCCACAACCCCACACAAAATTGGGGCTCGAACAAAGCTTTGAGCACCCGGAGGAAAAACTCCATAGCAATGTGACCGAGGGATGACCGAAACACCCCGAAAACGAAGCGAAAAAAGAAAACAAAAAAAGGCGAAGCGAGAAAAAGGAAAGGACAAAAGAAATGAAAGGGAAAGGAGCGGGGTGGCTGCCGCTTAAAGCAAGAGCGGCGGCACCCTAAGGGCCAAAGTTAGATTTAGAGATTTTTTAGATAGAAAGGAAAGCAGATTTTAAGAGAGAGGCGGAGAATGTATTCCTTCATTTGTTTTGAGCAGACAATGGTTGAAGCTCGAAACTTAACTTTCCTTTTTTCCTATCAAATCAAAATGAACCAAAGGAGATAAAATATCCACACACGCAATATTAGATTAGATGGACTTCTTTTCTCGGATTTTTTTTTTGTTGTTGAGATTTTAGGCATTGCATTGCATTGCATGCCAGTGAAGATGGAAATGTTAGAAGTGGTGATTCGAATTTTATTTATTCCGGTTGTAGTGCAATTATTTTGATGAAAAATTAAAAAAATTGTATTATAGTAAAGCAAGAGAGATGAACAAGTGAAGTGAAGATCAACTTCAATTCGGCAAGAATAGTTTAAGCTTGAGTTGAAATTTAGTGTTGTTAGGTGAATATCAGAGTAAAGTAGTATTGTATTGTTAGATTGTTGTTTTTAATATAACCAGTCTGGTAGAAATACAGCCAGGAGCTTTGTATTGTATTTTCTATATTGAACTGTTAAGTCTGGTAGAAAAACAGTTACCCCTCCTGTATATATAAAGATCGGTCTTTTAATTGAAGATATTACAATTTTTCATCAATAAAGCTTCTGAGAGTACCACCCTCTTTCTCTAGTTTTCACCCTCAATTCTTTTTTATTTTCAGAACAAATCCTAGTTTCTTGATAGTTCAAAATAATCTGTAGTGGATGCAAAATAAGTAAAAAATTTCAATTTGACTACAATTCTTTTATAATTAACTACTTCTCCCTATAAATAGATTTTTTTCACCTAAATCTTGACGTCTTTTTTTATTATGTAGTTATCATTTAACAGGCAAATCTGTATAACAATAGCCAATAATAGAGTAAATTCGTGCACGAAAATACAAACTAGTTTATTAATATAAATACACTCCAAACTCGTAGGGGTGTGCAAAATTGGGTTCAGTTATCTGTTAAAAAGTTATTTCGGATAACCAGTAAATTCAGTTTGTTTTATTCTCGACCCTAAACCTTAATCATTAAATCGGTTAACCGATTAACCGAAATATTCAGTTCGGTTCAAATAATGATTCTTTTTACTTATTAAAAAATCAAATCTAATAACATAGTGAAAAATAAGCTAGGGTTTGAATTTTGAAATATTTGAAGAAAAAAAATATTAATGAATGGGAAGTGAGAATAGGAAATAATTGACAATGAGGTCGAATTTTTTACTTTCCAAAGTAATATAAATCCGCTAATACTTGGGAGTGAAATATATTAAAAATTACCGCTAATTTTTTACTTTCCCAGACAATAAAAATATTTTAAAAAATATTTGGGAAAAGAAAATAAATTAACAACGGCGCTAAAATTTTGCTAATATAATTGTATAAATATGCGTATTTTATATAGTATATATTATATAACCAGTCGGTTTGATTACCCGCTTTTGTTTAAAACTATGAACCGTATTCAAACCGAAATAATATTTTTCCTAAAAAAACTACCGAAACTAATTTTTTCGGTTCGGTTAACCGTACTTTCAGATAATTTTTTTCAGATTTCGAAGTCAGTTTCGGTTTACCGAATTTTTTGCACAACCCTACAAACTAGGATATAATTATTTATGTAACAATTATGAATACATACACAGTCATTGTTAACAAAATTACATTTACGTCAAAGCACGAGTTCGCAATGTGATAAAATAATAGAGCTACCAAAGTTGAAAACGAGGTCTCTAAACTTGGGTTCTTCTAATTAGTATTAGCAGTCTCCTCAATCACCAACCTCTACGCCTTTTGCAGGTTTAAAGACCATTCTTCCCTTTCGAGGAAAAGAATCTGCTAAATCCTCGCGATTGTTTCTCCGGTGTTGAGTTCAAATCATAAAACAAAGAGCTCGACGTGCTAGACCTGTGTTTTGAGTTGTTCGACTTGACTGGCGATGTCGGAAGGTTTGCTTCAGTTTCAGATTCGCTACATGATGCGTTATATGACTCCATAGGCACGGACGACTCTGTACCTGTTATGCTTCCATTGCCTATCTGTGCCTGATCTAAGCCTTGCAAGTTGAATCCACTGGTAGTTGGTTCGCCCTCACCTAAACTTTCACCATTTCGGTTCCACTTTTTGTATGGTGATCCCATCGTGTCTGCCGCAGGACGGAAAGATTTCAATCGCTTGCCAAGAAGGAATATAGTTTCTTGACACTCAGCCAGTTTCTCCGCTGCAGCTGCTAATTCTTTCTCCTGAAATAGAAGGAAACTATCTCAACTCGGTAGCTTTAGAACTTTAAACGAGGAACTGTAGGAAAACTGTACCATTAGTAATATTAGATTTCAAAGCGAGTGCTAAAAAAACAAATTTTAAGAAACACAAGGTCATAAAACTATAGCCCTCACCTGCGTGTTCTTGAGGTCATTATCAGCTGCTGAAGAACAAACAGAACAGTTCTCGTTCCTAAAATGTGATGGAAAACAATTATGCAAGAGATTCTTACAAGTATAAACATGGGCATATAGAAAACAGAACCATACAACTAGTGGTTCCTTGAGGAAAAACTTCTAGAAAAACTTAACTTATCCAAACATATACTCGTGTTTGACACTAAATCTAATACCCAAGTTCTAGTTAGTTAGTAATGCAGCTCCAAACCATATGAAAAGAGTTTGAGGCGTACCTTTGCAATTGCTCTTCGAGTTCCTTACATATGGCTAAAGCATCTTGATGATTTCTCTTTTCATCTTGAAGCTCATTTTCCAGAGTTACAATTTTCCCACGGACAAAGTTTACCTCAGTCTCTAACTCCTCTGCACGTCTTTCAAGTGATTTATATGACTCTGCCATGCACTTGAGCTGTGTCTCAGCCAAGCTGTTTGAGTTTTGAGCAGAAGCCAACTGAGATTTAGCCTCTGCTAAAAGTTGCTCGGTTTCATGTAATTGTGACTTAGTCATTTCCAGGTTTTCAGTAGTTCGAGCAAGATCAGTTGCCATATTTTCTTTGACCAACTTCAAATCTTCAAACTCTTCTAAAGAGAATTTGCTTAACTGTTTTGATTCATATCCGTTATCAGGAACCTCAGGATTGGAAGTGGGAGTCGAAATGTGGGCACATTCATTTTGATATCTTCCTCCTGAAGAATCCCTTTGAGCTACAAAATTCTCTGGTAAAGCAACCTTATCAATGCAATGTGGACTGTGGATTTCCACAACATTACCCTTATAGCCAAGCACATTGAATCTTAATTCACTGGCTTTGGATAAAACTGTAGAAAGATCAAAAATGAAATCATTCAGACTCAAAATATTGCATAAGACCTTATTGTAGGTGACCGAGAACTCCTCAATCCTATGGATTAATCCATTTCCATCACAGCTTAAGCCATCAACTGCACTTGCTTCTCTTCCCAGGAACAGTATAAAATTATGAATTTGAGAAATTGCAGCAGCTAATTCTTGACTTATAATTTGCAACGGTTCTGAAGTAACCTTATCACCTGGGGACATAGTAATTTCCTTGTCTGCAGTTAAATTACCATGTACAGAGTGCTGGCTCAGGCTATCATGAGCATCATCCACAGCATGTTTGATGTCCTCTAGAATTTTCTGCATGTCAGCATCCTTAGACAAAGATTCAAGCATGATGGAGAGCTTTGTCCTAAGCTTCATAATAGTTGATCGGTCGACATCAGACTCTGGAGAGAATGAATCATGCTGCTTTTCAGACTGGAGTTCCTTACAAGAAATCTCTCCTGAAGCATCACCATTAACAGTTTCAGATATCTTATTGTTTATACAATCTGAAACGGTGACTGCACTGTTTTCAGTTGAATCATTTGAAGAACAAGCCAACTTCTCCATCTCAAGAAAGTCATCCATAAGGTCCAATTGTTTTGCATTCTCGGTTCTGTTTGACTTCTCAATGTTGGTTTCCTTCTTGAATTGAGAGAGCTCAGGGATCAAAGCTGTTGCCCATGATTCAGCACAGCTTTTGTCATCACCATTTCCATCTTCAGACAAAGAAGTCACTCTTGGTGGATTCCCAGCATTTTGACTTGAGTGAACTTCTGCAGGAATCTGAACGATCATTTTTGAGGGACTTCGCTTCTGGTTTGTGATGGAAAGTTGAGCTTCTAAAGTTTGAAGCTTGCTTGATGTCTTAGCACATAGATTCCTAGAAGCCACTAGTTCATTGTTACGCTTCGCCAAAGCTTCTTTCAGCATCTTCGTTTCTTCTTCTGCAGCCAATAAACGTTCTGCGAGCAACTCGTTCTCTTTAAGAAATTTCTGTGTATTGTCAAGGGAAAAACCAGTCCCCGTGGACAGGTGAGGAGTTGAAAGCTGAGCAGGAGACCTCTTTAGTCCAGAATCTCCATAATCCCTTCCAAAACCCTCAACCTCTAGCTTCATTTGGGCAAGTGCAGCAGGCCCTGGCAACTTCTTCCGCACAAGACCACGCAGTCTTTGGCATTCAGATTCTAGCTTTGCAATCTTTTTGACACCCTCCATATGCTGCTTGTTGGCAGCTTCTGCAGACCTAATGCTCATATTCTTTTCTTCATTACGAATTTCTAGCTCTCTGGAAGCTACATGGAGTTCATACTTCAATGAATTTATTTCCCTTTCACAAGATTCAATGTTAGCCTTCAGAAGCTCAATCTCAGCCTCAGCTCGTGATTTTTCTTCACTGATCTTGATCAGCATGTTGGAACGTTCTTGCAAAGACCTTGAGATTGCAGCATTTTCAGCCTCGGCCTTAAGGAGGAGTTGTTCTAAATTAGCTATCTTAGCTTCAAGCTCAAACTTAATCTTTTCACATTGCTTGTCTTTGCTAATTACCACATCTTGCAACTTCTGTACATGCTCTTCCTTCAGATTCCTGATTTGCCGCATGCACTCTTTAAGAGCATCGTCCCAATGTGATGCCTTGTCTTCCGCAGCAAGCTTCGAAAGCATAACGGATTCCATGTGATTTTTCAATGCCAAGGCCTCTGCTTCAGCCTTTTCCCAACCTACAGCAAAGATTGAGAAAATTTTCATGCTAACTGTATAGGTAGGGCCTTCCTTCTCACATCAGATTTAGAATGTTTGAGAATAGACTAACCCGAGACGGCCTCTTCTGCAACTTTAGTGTGCTGTTTCACCAGGTCTTCCTTGGCAGAAATCTCTGAATTGGTCCCCGTGAGCTTTTCGTTCAAGTCCTTAATCTCATCCTCCAAAGTTTGAACTTGTTGCTCGTATGTTTTCACTCGATTTTCCAAACCAGTGAGATGTGAATATGATTCCACATCAATTTGAACATACTTTGGTTTTTTGTATGCATCCTGTAACAACAGAAAATAACCAGGATACCAACATCAAGATAAAATGGCTAAATAATTCTGATGATAAGCAGAGATAAAATTGAACAAATAGAAATTTCTCCAAGCAAGCATGTTTGATGTGTAATAATTAAGTACAATTATGTTGAAAAAGTTTACCCGATCGCCTTGAGATGTCACTGAAGCCAAAGTAGCAGCAGCAGCATCCACTCCAGTGGCAGCAACAGCAGCTTTACCGGATGATTTTTTCTTCCAAGGCCAACGGCGGTCCATCACTTAAATATGCTTTATCGCCTAAGTCCGGAAGGCCATATAATTCATTAAGAAAGATACACAAAGAAAAGAAGAAAACTGAAACTATATTTTAATCACCAAGTCAAAATGGAATTTCTTAAAAGCATATCATAAGTCCATAAACAGAAACAATGTCTGGAAACAGGTAATTGCGTCATATTCTGTCCAGAAAACAGAGTTCGAACAAACTGAATTTTTTAAGGACTTTGAAAGAATTAAAGAGAAAAAAACAAAGCATTAAAGAACAACCGTAGGCAGTTGAGTTTTAAAACAACAAATTGATAATTTATCATCGGATTAGGTGACAATTTTTTAAACTTGCATGTTTGAATAATGTCTAGTTACACTCACGCATACACCAAACTATTAATTGTCTCTTATTGTCACAAGGAATCCTAAGAACAAAGTCACCTTCTTCTTATTCTTTTTTCCCTGGTTTAGATTGTGAATGAACTAGAATTCCCTTTCAAAAAAAATCATAAATTCAATGGTTTAAGATTGAAACAAGTACGACCGACACTGTTTCAATTGAACCAGTTGAGCTTACATTTTCGAGCCAAACACCTGCTTCACTTCAAAGGAAAAAGATCCAACCAAAGAACTAAGATCTTAGAAATTAGAAATTAGAAATTAGAAATGGGTGGCATAGATTTCTTTGAAACTGTAAAAAAAAACGAAAAAGAAGAAGATAAACAGACAAGGACTTTACTTAAAGGAATGGAAATAATGAAGCAAAGCTGAGATTATAGTTAAATTATTGCAAATAGAAAAAACAGGAGAAAAACAGAATACGGAAAGACTTGAAGTGGAAGAAATCCGAAAACAGGAAGCTTCACCGACAACATGATTAAAAAAAGCAATCTCAAAAAAACCTTTGAGAGAAAGGAAACAGTAACACTGAACTCAGCATAAAACCAAACACCTGTCTTGCAATCAGAAAAGGGAAACATAAACAAGCTAAGTTCGGAAATGAAAACAAAAACAGAATCTGTTTTCAACTTCACTCATCACTTTCTACTGCACTCTCTCAACATTTGCCGTTGAACAAAAACCAAAGTAATAAGTAAAAAAAAACAATATTTTTTTCAATTACAAACGTGAACTTACTTACATTCAGAAATGTAGTCTTCTACCGGAGTTTGAATATCGATAAAGACTCGTTTCAGATTTTAAGATTAAGATCCAAATTCCAAGTGTTTATCCTTTTTGTGTGTGTTAATTTGAATTTTTGAGAAAGACTTAAGAAATGGCGGCAATCCGGTGGAGGAAACGGAGGAGGAGGGAAGGAAAATGGTGGGGAGGGCAGGGGATGTGGTGGTGGTGGAATTGGGTAAGGAGGGAAAGATTCTGGAGTTGAGGCTTCGCTTAAAAGCCAAGACGTGTATGCAAAAGTTCAGAAATCAATCGAAATAAGGGTAAACTGCAGCAGTAGTCACAGAACTATTGTTTTTTTCTTATTTTGGTCATCAAACTATATTTTTCAAAATCATTACTAAGATTATGTTTCTTTCCTATTTTAATCATTGGGTGTTAAAAATTATCAACGATACCGACATGGATATTTCTTTTATTTTTTTTAATTTTTTTGTTTTATTTTTATTTTCGTACATCTTATTGTGCATTTTTCTACTTATTTCTCTTTGTTTTGTTTTATCTTGGCACAAAGTTCGGTTAACTTGATTACAAACGTTATACTTGTTCAGTATAATCAGTAACATAGCAAATAAGACAATCATTGCCTCATCCTTTTCCATTGGCCGCTGCTATAATTCTTTAAACTTTGTTCTTGACGACAACTTAATCTTTGCACGAACTCACAATACTAATCTAGTTTAAGACAACGCATTCAGTTAATCATAAATTAGAATTTCTCTTTTCTTTGTCTCCAAGTTATGGCATTTCTTTGTAGGCCATGCTATTTTGCCATCACCTGCCATGGAATGGATAGAGTGCTTTACTCTTTATCCATAAAGGAAAGAAAAAATGAAAAGAAAAAGGAAATGGCGTAATGCTTTTGCCATCACGTACTCTGCAAATGTCACATTGTCTTCCATGGGAATGAAATGTGTGTTTTAGGAGGAGTACAACACGCTAACTAATGATTTTAACCCTGATTTTATAAAGCAAAATTGACGTATTGGCAGAAGAAAATATACATTTACAACAATAAGATAAAAAAGAGCGTAACTTGTGGCGAATAGGTTCGCATGAAGAAAAAAGTGGTCCAGTCCAGTCCAGTCCAATCCTTACATACTGTTATATTTCCAAAACTGTAGATGGCAGAACAGAACTGAAGCTCGTCCAGTTGACATCAACGCCTCGGAAGGGAAACAGAAAAACATCATATACAACCATTTCGTTTCTTGTTGTTGTTGTTGTTTTGTAACGTGGAAGTTATATACGTTACTTACAGGGTTCTCGTCATGCAAAGGCCAGTCTCTCTGCAAACTCCTTGAAACGCATGTTCATTCTGGTTGGCTCAGGCTCACCATTCACATGTTTCCATTCCCCCCTTTGAGTTTCAATTTGTCTCCATTCATCACAACAGTCTATAAACATACAGACTTGATTTGCTCATAATGTTTGGTTTGTACCAGCTTTCCAATAATTTTCTTACGTCCTTGCCGACAATGAATAAAATTCGTCTACTTATTTTTTGACTATTGAGGTATGGATTTTTACACATTGGGCTTTTTACGGTCTTTATCCAATGGATATTGGACCACGACTTAAAACTCTTTTCCTTCGTCATAAAATAATTGCATTGTGCTACGTATGGTCAGGGTGTTATTTTATTATTTTTTATGTTATGACAAACTATTTAAAAATTTGCATAGCAATTTTTGTGATAATTAAGTTTTTTATATTTTATTATTTATTTACCAAGCGTTATGTAATATGTTCTACAATTTGATTTAATACAACATTGAATGAACTCAATAAGTGAAAAACAGATGATTTTTATCTTAAAAGATACGAGTTCAAATCGCTATGTCTACATAGTATATATGCATTGTCAAGAGATAAAGAATATTTATGAACAAATACTACCTTATAATCACATGTAGACTATTAAAAAACATTTGATACTTTAATTTATCACTTTTAGGTCTTGTATCTTTTAATCAATTTAATACATGGTGTTGATGCCATTGTGGAAAAAGACGCCATATTTATGAAATTATTATTAGGTCCATTCTGTTGAATAATTTTTTTTGGAAAGTTTTAAATAAGACGCTTTAAAATGAGGTTAAAAAGAAGTGTAACCGATATTTGTATAAAAAAATTGTAAGAATTTCGGTATATACCGAATTTCTTATAAAAAGAGTAAAAATTTTAAAAATGTAAAATTTCAATATATACTGAATTTCTTATAAAAAGTATAAAAATTTTGATATATACTAAAAAGTTGATACTAAAATTCTTATAATTTTATAAAAATTTTAATTACACTTTTTTTAATCTCAATTTAAAGCGTTTCACGTTAAAAAAAAATTAACTTTTTTTTTCCAAGACCAAGAAAGTAAGTAAAGTACTGAATACTGACTATGATAGTGCTCCACTACTTTGGGTTCTTGTACAATTCCTCTTCCGTTTCCTATTTCTATACGGTTCCTTCAGACCATCTTTTTTGGGACATTGATTAGGACATCCATTTGCTTTGGGCAAGTCAAGAATCTTCACTTCTTTTGTTTCTTAATGTTAAATCAGCTTTTCTTTTTCAACAAAGATTGTATTCTAGGCGGTGGGTCGATATGAAGCAATGTGCGCTCAGGCAGTAGAAGTAGAACCTTTCCCTCACCGGCAAAACCCTGCAAACCATCCACTCTGCTCTTGTCTGATTTTTTTTTTCCTTTCCGGATTTAGTTAGGATTTTGACGGAATATTAAATGAAATCTGAAATATGTTTAAAGATCAGATTATTTGTTCTGACATGAGTTAAGTTTAGACGAGATAAAATTAATTATTGTTCAACCTTATTTAAATGAGTATTTAGTAATCAAGTTGCTATTTAAATTTAATTATAACCTAAATATTATTAAATAAAGAGTGAATTCGATCTTTCTCGTCGGAACATCATGTATCACCCCTAACATAATAGCTAAAGCAGGTCATTTCAATTCGTTGTACCTGGTCAATGTGCTGCTTTACTTGGGAGTGGAGCCAATCATGGAAAGTGCAAAGGGTTTAGAGCTGTTGATCCATTCATGCCCAACTTTACACAAAGCAATAGGAGCTTGTAGCAGCCTGACCCACTGGCTTACAAATATGTTGTATTCAACAACAACGGCCTGTTTTGGAATACCGACTCTTCCCCAATAAAACTGCATTGTTTTCTTCCCCCCGAGTCTATAAATCTTGCGTTTGCAAACAAATTAAGGTTCACTGATCCATCAATGTGCAGTGCAGTGCAGTGCAGTGAACTTTGAAGTCCAAGGAAGCAACCGGCAACCGCCCACCAGGTGAAAACTGAAATGTAACTGAGGCAATAGTCGTTTCACGTGCTATGCTGTTATTATTAGTTATTCCCCCCACCACAACATTTTATATATAATTGTAAGACAAAACGATAAAGTTAAAAGAAACTGATGGTTATATCATAAATTCAAAGAACGGTTCACGATCGTGATACCTGTCATTATATAATGATAATAATTTTATTTAAAATTATAATTATAAAAAATAGCAGTTCACAATAATTATAATTGATCCGTTATCATCTGCAACCGTAATAAAACGCCGCAACCGATAATCATATTTCATTTGTTATTTTTTGTTATCGCAATCGAAAATATGACCGCGAACGCAATTCAAATCCATAAATTATATACTAATTCAAATCCCTAAGTTATATACTATATATATTAAGAATAACTGTATAAATTAACTGAATTATATCATATTCAATATATTACAGAATTTACAGCAGCGAGTGATTTACTGGGATGACTCGGCGAACAATTTTCACACCTTCTCAGCCATCTCCATCAAGCATCACCAACTCAGCATTCTACTCGGCCATTATACATTGGCTCAGCTCATTTACCCCCCGAATTACTAATACATTACAAAAATATTATAACCCCGCCAACTTACCTTTGTAACTAAGGTAAGTGAAAACTCGTAACTCTAGATTCTTAGTATCCAGCTCCTCAACACGGCCAAAATCATTGCTTTCAAGTTCCGACACTGTTCAATAATCAATTGTCGCTTGAGGTAACTCGGTACTGAGTCAAAAACCCCCGAGTAAGAATCGAAGAAATTCCTTTCCCTTTCCAATGTTTCTAATATTATCAGAATGTTTACTCGTAAACCCCATGAATTAACGGTCGCGATTCTTTCCACAAATCAATTTGACTCTTGATTCCCGAGTGGCACTTCTCTTTGAAGTCTTCCACGAACCTACCGGACTCCGAACGGGAAATGAACCGGACGGCTTCCTCGAAAACGGACTCGTCGCAGGGGATCGTCAACGGCCCTTCGTTACTAAAGCCGTACTCTTCCTCGGCTTGGATAAGAAAATTCTTAAAAACGGGATGGTTCGGGTACGTCACCCGCACCACGAATCTCTTGCCACTCGTCCCCACGCAGACCGCCACGTGTCCCGACGGCACATCGGATGGGATGCGGCTGGCCGTCATGCGAGCCTTGTTCCTCCACCGCCGCAGCATTTGCCGGAGCCTCACGATGCAACGGATTTTACTACAGTGTACAAGTGCCGCCGACATTTTCCCGATAAACTAACAATTCAAAGACAAAAAGGAAATATTTGGTTTCAGAGTTGAGAGCTTAGTGATGAGAAAAATAGAAGCTGAGGAGCAGGAGGAGGGGGGGGGGTGATAGCTTGGGAGAGACGAAGTTTTTATAAAAGGGGAAAGTAGGCTCCATGTCGGCTGTTGACGAAGCAATTAAATGGCCCAAGTGTCTTTTCGCATGCCATATGTATTTTACATTGGACAATAATATATTATCTCAATGTAATAATCCTTTAAAAAATAAACCAAATAATTTTGTAGCATAATATCAAAACAATTACATGTAAAGACAAATTAAGGATGCAAATCTAATTTTATACTAAAGAAGTTCCAAATTTGAATTTGAGATATAAAAGATAGATGCCATTTAATCTTTTAAGAAAGATTTGTTTGATTTTGATACATTGAACACAATAATGATATCATGTGAGAATTATGGAGTAACTAGTAATTAGAAAACAAAGGTAAGTGGGGAACTTTTTTATTTTAGATTTTTAATCAACGTGACTCAAAAAATATTTATATATAAGGAGAATATATATTTTTAATGTTTTTCCATTCTCTCATGATAAAAATGGATATTTCATTTTGTTTCATCGTACAAAAGGATTAAAATAATTAATTACTATAACCCATTTAACTGATGTTGATATACAAACATTGGTAAAGTTGATATATTGAGTTGAAACGATAAATTCTTTATATAAGAATAAAAGTTCATATCATAACATTATAAATAAAATAAATTAGATTGTAAATGTCATATCTATAATGATATCTATGATATTATATTTAGATTAGTCGATCTTTGGATCTAACTGGGGTGAAGGTAAAAAGTACATATAATTTGTTACTGGTCCAAAGCTAATTTTTTTGGTGGAGTTGTTGATGGGCCGAGGGAGTGCTAAAGGGTAATTACACCACTAGATTTCAAAATCCCATATATTTTAAAAAGAGAAACTTCTATACACATTTTGTGAAAACTTTAGTTTACACAAAAGTTTTAGTTTGAGAGGTTACGGGTTTAGTTTAAGGCTTAGAGTTTAGTAGTTTGGATTGTATGGTTTAGAATTTAGGGTTTGGAGTTTAGTTTTTAGGGTTTAGGTTGTAAGGTTTAAAATTTAAGGTTAGTCTTAAGAATTTAGGGTATATGGTTTAAGGTTTGAGGTTTATTTTTTTAGGATTAAGGTTAGGAATTTAAGATTTATGTTTTATAGTGTAAATATACAAGCTTGTATAAAATTAGTTTTACACAAGCATGTGTATCAAAATTTTACCCTTTAAAAAATTATTTGTATTTATATTGATGGTCTAATTCCGCACTCCTAATTTTTCAAATTCTAGATATAAAAGTTTGCACCCCTAACATAAAATCGTGTATCTGTTCATAGAAGACAATATTCTAACCTCTCGAATATATATATATATATATATATGATTTTATGTGGAGAACCTTTTGAAATGATATGCTTGCTTAATTTAACCTAAATTTGATTTTTTTCGCACACTTATAGAAAAATAAATATTTTTTTGAATATAAAAAATAAAAAATTTATATTTGATGTACTGATAAAATCAAATAATGTCACATTTAAATGTCAAAGAAATTTAATCTAACTTTTTTATGGATGTGTTATTGTTTCGGTTAATTGACAAGTTCAATATATTTGTTTCCGTTAATTGACAAATTTGTGTATCAAAGTATTTTTTATTAAGTAGAAAATAATTATTTTTTAATATTAATTTCAAATTTTAAATTCATATAAAAAGATACAACATGAACGTAACTAATCATACGATCAATTAATGAATTTCTATATCTTTTATTCTTATAGAAAATTAAATGTAGCCTAAGAAGAACGCACCGCACCTCATGCAAAAGTGTAGTGAAATGAAGATGCTTTTGTTTCCTAAAGCATTTTTAAAAATGCAGCTCCCTTTAAAAGCAACGATTTTCTTATTCACCCTTGTATGATATCTGACCAATTCCCATGCCCCATGAGCGGGTATGCCCGTCTCCCCCCCTTTATTTAATTCCCCATACAAACTGCCAAAACAGTCTCTCTCCTCACTGCTCACCAACCTAATCAAAACCCAACCCCTCCGATTATCAACAAAAAATAATCTTAAATTGATTACCAAAGATGAATTTACGCTGTATATTTATGAGTTCACATTTGCTATCAATAAACTAGGCGAGGATAATTAAGCACACTTGTTCAGTTGGTTAAATTATTTGTTTTTGTTTATTTATATTATTAATAGGGTTGATTCAAGTGGTAAATAATTTGGTATCGCTTAAGCAGTCTCGAGTTCGAGACATTGTATATGTAAAAAATTTCCGTTAGAAGACTCACCCACCAAAGTTAAATGTACGACGCGAGTCATCAAACATGACAAAACCCTAAAAATCGAAAGAACAACTAAAAAGAAATTAAAAAATAAACTAGGAGACGATTCAATGCTAAAAAATTTAAAATTAAATCCATTTAGTTTTATTTATGATAATAAGATAGCTAGAACATTAATAGTGTATGTAATTATAAAATAGAAATTCTCTACATTTTGGTGCCCTTATTTATGTCTCACACTAAAATTTAGGTTTAAGGTTTATGCTTAGGGTATAAGAAATTGAAAATATGGTGTATCTTTTGAGGTTTAAAGTCAAGGCTTAAAATTTAATTTTTAGTATTAAATTATAAAAAAAACATAATTTTTTGTCTGTTATTATATGCATCCTCAATATATCAAATATTAACTATTTTATTTATTCATTTGTTTTCAGGTGTCTTTTTATATAGGATTGAAATAAAGAATTTTATGTTAAAAAAGATCAAAATAAAAGGAATTGAATTATAGAATTGCAGGCAGACAGCAGACTTAAAAGGTAAAGAACTCTTCGTATAATTTATTTTTGTATTTTTGCTAATATTTTAGAATTTTTAACAAAGTACTTTTGGGTAAAAAGTTGGTGTATAGGTTCGCAGCCGCTGAGTTGTACGGATACGTGTCACGGACCCCACGGCTTCCCTCACCCCCGCTAATGACAAGATCACAAATATATATATATATATATATATATATATATATATTTTCAAGTAGAAATGGATTTTGTGATTAATGAATATAGAGAATCGAATATTTATAGTTTTTCATAATAATTAAAATCTGGATTATTTATAAAATTTAAATTTATTCATTATATTGCTTCAAAAAATCTATTTATTACATGTATTGAAATTGTTTATTGTTAAATGAACTTAAATAAATTAATAATATGTTTTTTGGTCGAGCAAAATAATATTACATATTAATCATCACATTATTATATAAAGTTAAGTAACCTGCTTTCGAACCATCAAGTGAAAAAAAATGTTATAATTATTAGGTAACCTAGATTTGAGTAATTTATTTGCATAATATGTATATATTGTTAAAGTTTAGCGATGTTATCACCAATTTTGAAATATATATATTTTGTTATTTTTCGGTACTTTATTTATATCTCACACTAAAAATTAAGTTTAAGATTTAGATGTAAGATTTAAGGTTAGAGTTTAGGAAATATGGGTAAGGTTGATTTTTAGGGTTTAAGAGAATTATAGTTTAAGATTTAGAATTTAGAGTTATGACTTAAAATTTATTTTTTTAGTGTTAGGGCAGAGAAAGAGACACCGAAAAGGGACAAACATTTTTGTCCCCTATTTGCTAATAAAAATAAGGGTAAAATAACTAAATCATCACTCAACTTTGTTCTTTGACCTATTTCGATCACTGGACTTTTAAAACGCTCAATTTACACATTGAACTTTACTTTCTGACTTATTTTGATCACTCTGAATTATTTTATTATTATTTTTATATTACGTGACATATTTTATTATTATTAAATATATAATAATTTAAAATAAAAATAAATTATTTGGGTAAATTACAAAAATCATCACTGAACTTTGCTCTCTGGTCTTATTTTGGCCACTGAACTTTCAAAATAATCAATTTATTCATTGAACTTTATACATTGACCTATTTTGGTCACTCTTCCATTTTCTCATTAACAGCCCGACGACGTGGCTTATTTTATTAATATTTGATTGTGTCATAGATTTTTTTATTAATATTTGGTTGACATGTAGTATTTAAAATAAAAAATAAAATTCTTAAATTCTACCCAAACCCCACCGACATCACCCTCTCATCCCCAAAACTTCACTGTCTCCTTAAACAGCTTACTGCATATTCATCTTCACCGTCTCTTTACTAAACAATATTTTTTCTAAGATAATAGTTTTTGAAGTTTGGACATATTTTTGTCCCGAACTTGCTGTTGTTGATGTTCGTGGAATATATAATCTTTCATTTCATCAAATCTTTTGTGACGGCAAAAGAAGAAGGATATCAAAACAACGACGGCGACGTTGAGAAAACCGACAATGGCTAGGGTTTTATTTGAGAGAAATAAATGATTTTTAGAAGGAAAATTAAAGAAAATATTTTTATAGGGATATAAAATGACGTCGTTTTGGTTTCATGTGCTATGTCATAACACCGTTAATTATTTAACGGTGGAGTGACCAAAATAGGTCAATGCATAAAGTTCAGTGATTAAATTGATCGTTTTAAAAGTTCAGAGACAAAATAGGTCAGAGAGTAAAGTTTAGTGATGATTTTTGTAATTTACCAATAATTTATTTTTAATTTTATTTAATAATAATAAAATGTCATAGCAAAAATATTAATAAAATAATTCAGAGTGATCAAAATAGATCAGAAAATAAAGTTTAATGAGTAAATTGAGTGTTTTGAAAGTTTAATGAGTAAATTGAGCTTTTGAGCAAAGTTGAGTGATGATTTAAGTATTTTACCTTAAAAATAAATTGACGGTGAAATTTATTTTTTTTGTAGAAACTAAAACCTAGTTTGAAATTATAGGTGGTGAATTGTTGCAGAAACTGGTGGCAGTTATCTGTTTAACTTGGATTTATATAATATCATCCTCGCATCTATAGAAGATGTACAGAAAGAGACAGTGAAAGAAGGCAGGTTTGCAGCAAACTAAAGAACGATTCCTATGATTGGAAAACAATGCAGAACTATGCTACAAATTACCTGGATCCTAACCTTGCCTGCCTGAAGCATGTTGTTACCTTGGTATAATCTTCTTCTTTTTTCCTGGTTAAAATAAATCATATTTTTTATTCAACTACAAAGAGAGGTATATATTATATGTATAGGTTGTTGGGTGAAAGAAACCCCATACTTGATAATGTGATAATGGGGGCAAACGATTGTGATTGAAGCTGGAATTAATAAAATAATTTCCATTTTTTTAAACTGCAAAACCAGGATCTGTGTGTATTTGTTATCTGGAAACCGCCCAAATTATGAATCCAGGTCCACCTACTGGGCTAATCATAAGTATGCTTGGTTCAACCAAGCATATCTGAATCCACCCATGAAAATGATTGATCAACCAACACCACTCATCTGAGTTGCAGAGAGACCATTGACACGTGTTCAAATCAGGCTTTACCTTTGCCTAAAATTGGTACCATTATCAATGAAAAACTATCCCAGTATAATCAAATATTATACAGTAGCAACTACCGACCAGTTCGTCTCAAACGTTTAAGATTTGATCATATTAGAAATGAAGCATGTCCCCGTAATAAATTTCTATAGTTTCCGCTCAGAATTAATCAATCAATGAAACAAATAACAGTGATTATTTATAAAAAAACGCCATACAGCAGAAATGGCTTTCACCTTTAAGCAAAGCAATGCGTTACGTTGTTACAGGTTTAGTTATACTTTACAGGCATATCTTTCGAGTACCCGACTAGGCCCAGGTCCCATGCCCGGTTGTTAACTCGTGAAAATAACCTTCAGCTCAAAGCATTCAATATAAAAGAAAATCATGCAATTCCCACTGCTCATTGACAATTCATCAAACAAAACAACTCATAAGTGTCAATTCAGGTGCAATCGTTCACTAGGTGATCGATCTGAAGTTTTGGGGCCGAAGAGCTAATAAAATGAAAAAAACAATTCTTGTTAAAATTGCAAATACAATGACAGATGTAATTTTCTTTTTTAAAAAGTACACTTCTCTACAATGAGAGAACAAAATTTCCCATAGGACTGGGAATATACAAACACTTTTAGGCCTTCCGCTGCCGTCCCCTGCTACCTTTCTTTCCTTGAGAGGACTGCGAACTTTTGTTTGCAGCAGGGCGACCTCGTCCACTCCCTTTACCTTTTCCCCCAGCCATGGACTTCTTCGAACCCTTACCTCGACCTTTTCCAGAAACCTCACCATTGATGTGTTCCTCACTGCTGTCACTCTCAACATCACTATTCTCTACTTCCTCTGTGTCAGATGCATCCTTCACCTTCTTCCTCTTCTTTGAGGAAGTCGAAGTTTTATTAGCACCCCTTTTGTTTTGCTTAGGAGCTGCAGTTTCGATATCCGGTACCGCGGTCGCTGCAGTCAGGATGGATTTTAAATTAGTGTACATGTGGACTCTCATAACTTCAATATTTAATAGTTGCAAACTTGACAATCTAAGGCAACAATCTAGTTAGTAATGCTATTACTGAAATCCTTTATGAAGTCCCAATTAATTGAAAACCGAGACACCGAGACAGACACATACCTTCACCGGAAGCATTGTCATCATGAATGTCCAGCTGTAGAAAACAGAAATCATTTATGCATAAAGCTTTGTATTTCAATATTAACAAAAGAGCATCAGCTAGTACAAGACCCCAAAACTACATAAATGATGTCGATGACCATCAACAAAAACATCTATGTGAATCAAACTGGAAATTGAAGGTTCAGCAACATGAGCTAATAGTCGATAAAAAACTGGGAATTCTCCATGGGATTAATGATACTAGTTCCATGTAGCAACATGTGTCAAAAAGTCCATAGGCATAAACATTTAAACTAAACCCTTCAGACTTTAAAAGTACTAATGAGTCGGCAATAAACAATAATTTTTAGCACAAATATACTGTTTGTGTCTTGGGACTAGGAATAAAAACAAAACATTTTGCACGGTACACCATAAAGTTATCAAAATCACTAAAATCTCTAATGTTAGGAGGGGGATTACAAATTTACCTGGTCAAGCTTGTCGCCAACATTTGTTCTATCAACAACAACCATTGAATGGCCCATACCACAGGCAACACTAAGCAGACATACAAAAGAATTCATCAGTACCATCCTGTCCATAGAAAATCAGAAAATATAGTATTATAGATACATGAAGTTATAGTTAATTTATCCACCTGATAACATGCATGCCCTCCAGAACGTCTACCTTTTTTGGAACAGCTGAAGACCTAAAAAAGAAGACACAAGATTAAGTAAATAAAATAGAGGGAGAAAGACTAAAAATAAAAAGCTGCAAGCACAAGTAACAACGCATACTTTTGTCCGGCAGGACCGTATCCCAACTCTCCATACTGAGCATGGCCCCAACTTATGCAGGAAGAGTCCGCACCAACAAAATGGTGCAATTGCCTGAATCCATGCAACGTAAATTCCAACCACTGGGAAGGAAAGGGATAAACAAATATGTCTTAGATATGTTTACAAACTAAAACTAGCGGGGTGAAGTTTAACCGATTTCAACCCCTTAGCACTTCACATAAAGCAAAGAATCAAAATGAGCAGAGTAAAATAACAGAAGAGTTGAAAAGATGTCAGACCTATCAAATCAATGATTTCTTTCATTCTTTGGGGAGGAAACATTTGAAAATAATAGAATCTAAGTTAAGCTATGATAAATAGTAGATAAGAAGAAAGTTTCACGCAAAACTTGATGATATACACAAAATAAGGTGCAACAATTCATTGCAGCGGCCGGGGCCGGGGGGGGAACAGTAACCGAGAACTGTGAAAACATGACAATGCTGATACATCAAGACCCATAATACAATCAGCCAACCATGATGATGCAAGTAAAGAAATTAACGCAAAGAACAACATAGCCATGGTGGAAAGCAGAACCTTAAATCCATGAGAGGTTTGGGATACATCCAGTCATCACCAGTGTTCTTTATTTTGCCCCACATATACAATTGCCCACCACCTGAAAAACACGAAAAAGACATAATCAAACTGATCATAATGACCTTGAAATCTATAAACAGAAGGCCTAAAATGGCATCACACTTTACCCTTTATAGAGAATGAAAAGCATTAACCTTGCCATTAAGAGAGAGTTTTATCAATCAGAGTCCAGACTATTACCCTCCCTAACAAAGTACAGAACAAACGATACCTGCAGTACATGCTGAATTTACAGAACCAGCTGAAACAACTGCATTGGGAGGAAGAACATTGTGCCTTTGGAATACTTCAACACGACGAGGAATCCACTCATCCTTCTGTTCTCTGTGTCCAAGCCTGTACATGGACGAAGGAATTACATGTAGTAAAAAGGGAAATATATAAGTAGAATAAAGGATTTAAGCACAGTAAAAAGAAATTAAATACTGGGAATTGAGATGATGCAGAAGTAAACAGTGGTATGTCACTAACCTTCCATAACCACCAAAGCCCCACCTAGACATTCATGTAACGGAAGTCAATTGTTTATGAACGAGGAAAATAAAAGGAAAAATGGGAAATCTAAAACATTTCCATAATAATCAGCAGTGAACTTACGTGTAAACATAGCCATTTGTATCCACAGCAACTGGAAGCACAAAAAGTAGAAATATAAAACAATGAGATGAATGTTGTAGAAGTCAAAGTAGTACTAGAAGAATAAGAAAAGATTTCTGGGAAATGAGAGGGAGGATAACCAGAACATGTAAGAGAACGGGCATATCATGAACCTGTATGGTTTGTCCCACATGCAACTCTGACAATAGTTTCCCCAGAAAGAGTGGTTATAGCTTTAGGGCGTGGTTGGGCTTCATAAACAAGCCTCACTGAGCTATCCTTAGCATTATACTGCAAGCATATACGTGTCAAGCAAACATCCATGGAAAAGCAAGTCAATGTGCTATATTTACCACAGCTAGCAACTAGGCTTATATTGATTAGATACTTCAAGCATAACTTTGTAAGTGATACTCTGCAGCAAGAAATAAGAACACAACTCATCAGAAAACGTCTTCCCCACATACCTCATTGTCTGTCCCATGACCAAGCTGGCCATATTGGGGATGCCCCGCAGTTCTACAAACCAAAAAACAAGTTTAGAATCAGTGAAGAAGTACACAATAAAAAAAAAGAATTACAGCCAATGGAAGTAGGTCAAGTTACAGAACTAAAAGAACTGCAAACCATACAGTATAGAAGATCCTTCAGCAGATGATAACCACACAGTGAATTCAGCTCCACAGGCAACATTTGTAACTTGAGACACAAGACAGCGAACGGGGGATAACTCAACTTCTGCAAAAATGATATATTGATAAACATATGAAACAAAAAAATTAAAACAAAATTCCATCAGCCATGGAAGAATTTAACAACTAAGAAAACATACACCTACTGTGACGGAGTACTAGTACTAATCAAAATCAACAGAACCTACCATTTTTTGTGGAACCTGAACCAAGCTGCCCCTGCTTATTCCAGCCAAATGCCAGGGAATTACCGTCTTCAGTAACTACCACAGTGTGGTTCCTTCCCCCTCCTGCTTTGATTATTTTATACCTTCAACATAGATGCAACATAGTTCAAATTAACCATCAATTCCAGAAAATTAATAAATACAGACGGACAAAGTTTAATAACAGAACAAAAGAACATACTTTAAGAGTTCATAAACAACAGTTGGCCTATCACGCTGGATTTTATCGCCATGACCCAGTTGTCCTTTCTATACACAAAACCAAAAGCTCTATCAGCCACTATAAACGGCATTAGAATAACATTAACGACATGCATTTAACAACAAAATTTAAAAAATCCGAGCTTTTTCATGCCTCATTACGACCCCATGTGTAGCATCGCCCCTCAACATCCAATGCAACGCAATGACATGACACTGCAACGAAAAGAAATATTTTTTTAAGTATATATATTTGAAATGTGTATTGATAGGTGTAAAACAAAAACTCACCACAACCGGAGGCAACGAACCGGATATTGACGCCAATGAGAGGGCGGGGGCGAGTGGGAGAGACCAAGTTGCCTTCAACTGGACCTTTACGGCGACCAACAATGTCCCAACTCGTGGAGCCACAGAACAAGAGCTCTCCTCCTTTCTTCTCTTCCTCGTCGTCCTCCACCTTCTTCTCCACTTCGCTTGACGACATTTTCAGGCTAAACAAGTTCAAAGCTTTGACACACACACACACACACACAATAGCGAATGAAAGCCGATCAAACGAGTCGTATTTGAAAGGGAGGAGCGAAGGGCCCCAGATGGCGGAGGAAAATAGCGGGAAAGATAGAACAACGGCTAGTAAGAAGGGGATCGGAGGGAGTAGGGTTTAAAGCAGGAAAGTGAAAAAAATAAGGGAAGAAGAACCGAAACCCTAATTCAGAAAATGGGGGCAAATATCTCAAAAGAAGTGAAAGAAAGGATAAAAAGGGATTGCTTTACTCTTTTTTATTACGACTATTAATCGTGGAGAGAGGGAGAGAGAATTGCAATTTATGGTATTTAATTCATATAATTCAATTCTACATAGTTGAAGAAGTTTGAATTACAATTAATTATTTTTTTATATTTTTTGTAATTTATTTTGCCATATTTTTTTATAAAATAAGCTACATTATCTTCAACGCTAAACACTAATCTAAACCCTAAACCTTAAACCCTAAATATTAACACAAACCTTAAACTCTAAGTGCTAACCCTAAACACTAACTCTAAACCTTAAACCCTAAATGTTACCATAAATCCCAAACCTTAAATGCTACCATAAATCTCAAACCTTAAACCATAACATCTAACCTAAATCCTAAACCTTAAAACTAAATAATAATCCTTAACCCCTAAACACTAACCATAAACCATAAACTGTTAACTATATTTGAATAGTCTGGTGTGCTTTAAATTACTATATTTGGCAAGAAAGGAATGGTAGGCAACATAAAATTGCTGCTATTTTTTCACAAATAAAATATATACTCGTTTGAGGCTTGTTGGACATAAAAAGGTTACCCGTTCTAATTCTTTTTTAGTTGTTGAATGAGGTTGTTAGTTTAGTCCCCGGTTATTTGTTGTAGTGTGGAGTTGTAAAGTTTATTTGAGCTCAAAGTTTTTCTAAATGAATAAAACAAGATTTATCATATAATTTTGTAAAAAAAGAATAAGATAACATGTACATTCTTTTATTCAAATTAACTTTTTCCTAATATTTAAATTAATATAATTTTTAATATTTCTTTTTTTTATTCGTAACTTAATTATAAAATAAATATTTAAAATATATTTTCGTTTTAATTTTTTTGACAAATTAAGTGTTTAATGCATCATTTTATTACTATCATACGGTTTTTCTTTGACGAACATTAAAAAATGTTAATTAATTAAAACGTGATATCTAGTTTGATTTTTATTTTTTAGAATAAAAATCTTAAATTTTTAAGATACCCAAGAATCCTATTTTTTTTCTTTCAAAAAACTAAAATCTTATCTTCTTGGAAAAAAAATATAAAAAATTATTTATATTTATAAGTTTTCAAATTATATTTTTAAGTAGATACCTAAACTTTTTTTTTTTGTCAGGATAGATATCTAAAGTTTTATCTTATTTTCATTGGGATATTTTCCTTTGACGGATGTTAAAAAAATTCATAAATTAATTAAAACACGACACATAATCTGATTTTAAGTTCTTACAAAATAAAAATCTTAGACTCTTAAAATACCCGAAAATTGATATTTAAAAAAAAACCCTCAAATCTTATATTTCGAAAAAAAAAAAAAGCTAAACTCTCACTTTTCGACATCCTCGTCCTTAACGGTCATTCACTCACAATTCACTCATCTATCATTTGTCAACCCTTGTAACGTTACGCCGTTACGTGCCAAACCATAACTTTCTAACCATCAGTCAGAGGCTGAAACGTCGTTATTTATGAGACCCTTCAATATATATTTTTCTAATTGTTTATCGTCTATCGTTCGTCTTTGAAATTGTTGGTGACGTGACGACGAAAAGGGTTAGTTGTGATACAAGCAAGATATTGATGAACTGGTGGTGGACTATGGGTGGGAAACGCGTCGACCGACATAGAAGGGTGATAATTTGGGATACGATGGCGATGAACTAAGATTTGAGGTCTTTCAAAGAAATGAAAAATTAGGGTTTTTTTTTTATATGAAAGAAATTGTGATTTTAAAAAAAATCTAAATAGGCCATTTGTCATATAAAGATCGGATGACAAAAAATTTCAATGAATATTGACGAAAAAATTACACTTATACAAAAATTAAATATAGTTCGAACATTTATTACACAGTAAAGCCTTTATCAAATACTACAAATTGTAAACATAATACATGAATAAGTATATGTTCATAAAGAATTGAAATGTGGTAATGAATAATAAATAGATTAGTAGGTAAAACTTTGAATGATAATTTTTTAACTTAATAGATGCTTATAAACTATAAAAATATCACATTGTTTATAAAGTTTCATTTATAATTACAGACTACAAGTCAACAATCTTTAGAGCAGGTGGTTAAATATAATTAAAGGCTACAACACCATTGCTAATTCTATTCTCTCTTTTCTTTTCTTTTCTATTTTTAAGTTTCAATTTATTTATTTTTGTTACAAAGTTTCAATTTTTTTTTTCTTTAGATTTCTTTAAGGTTATCTTTGTCTACGCAAAATTTAATGAATCAAAAGAGGAACAGTTAAACTAAACCCTTGCAAATCACATTGCACATTTGCACCCAATGAAACAAAACAATGGTGTCAAAGATTGAAGTAGAAGCCTCTAGAAGATTACTGTAATTTCAAAACGCAATTCTGAAAACGATGATTTGGCAGCTGATGGTTGAGTTTGGTTACTTATCACTTGGATTCATTTCCAGTAGGCTCACCATTTGGCTGCTGGTTCCGCAACCGTTGCTGCTGTTCTCGCTGTTGGTGTTGCTATGTCTGGTGGACATTTAGTTGCTGAGGGAGTGACTGAGACCTCAAATAGTTCATGGAAAGCTGCTGAGCCATGGAGTTTGAAAGATGAGCCTCTCCGCTTAACTCTGCTGCTGTCGCTGGACTTCTGCAGCTAATGCTTCATTCAGTGCTGCCAAATCAAATTCATAAGAGAGATTCGTATTTTAGTTTAAATGGAAAGGAACCTTCAAGTTAAATTAACAACTAAAATAGGATGTCAAAATCAACCCCAATTAACCGTTACGATGCGGCCGCAATTTAATATTCTGACATACCCCAAGAAATCAAAATCAATTGATTTTCTGAAAGCCTCTTTCATTTAAGCCTTGTTATGGTGTCATCTTCATCATAACAACAGCAGTGACAGTTCTTTAAATTCTAAGAAAACTTCATAACCATGCCATCAATTGCATGATCTTTAAAGCTTGGTGCATGCAGTTTGACCCATCAACATGTATCCAAAGGCAAATACATTGCCAATCTGGGAGACGAAATTTCAGATAGTACTCAACTTCAGATATATACTAAATTCTTACAGGATTACCAGTAAAAATCACTGATAGGTTATGCATAACTATCGAGGAAGGCATTAATTTGGAACTTTTCTTTCGGAATCAGATGACATAAGAACAAATGAATAATGCATACCATCTTTAAGTTGAGCCTGTTTCTCCGTAGCCTGGAGACGAAGTTTCAACTCATTGTTCTGATTTATAAGCCCGAAAGAATCTCTCTAAACAAGGAAGAGCAAACAATGATGATGAGAAAGTATGTAATGAGCACAATTAAAGGAGAAATTGTGTAATAATTGGTATAGTATTTAGAACTTGATATGGACCTGTAACATAGTTAGATGTGCAGATAATGTGGTTGCCTCCATTTGCAGAGTTTGCAACTTGTGCTCTAATTCTGCAACGTACCGCATCTTCCTCTCCTTGGAACGAGCTGCCGATTAGCCAAAATCCTGTGATGAATAAATCGGATTCAGTAACCGTATCCAACTATAATGCAACACTAGAAGCAACAAAGAAGAAAAGAGAGAGCAACCTTTTGGCATGTTTTGGATCCACAGGTGCAATCTCAGCATGCTTCTCATTTTCCATTATCTGTTTTAGCTCAGCTTCATTGCTCCGAGTAGATCGATGAACCCCTCGATTTCGCTTCGTTGATTCGTCATCAAATCGTAGACTTCCCTTGAAACTATCTATTGAAACACTTTGACAATGCATATTAGTTCTACTGTTACTGATTCCCTCCATCTTATTTCATAATTCTTTCTACTGCTACAAACAAAAGGAGCAAAAAATCCAAGAATCTAAATATGGAAACAGGAAAGGAACATTACAAATACAACGAATCAAAATGAGAGGTGAAGCCCAAATATGCAAAGTGAATCAAAATGATTGCCCATTGTTTTTAACCAAATTTGGCTGCCATTACTTTGCATTACAGTGTTCAAAAAGTATGAACAAACGACTTGTGAAGTTAAAGGGAATTGCCCGCAGTTTTTCTTGTTCATAAAAATCAAGGCAAAAGGAAAAATTATTAGAGGGACCCTTGGTCCAGCTAACAAGGTTCATCGATTTTATTTTTTTCAATGTGAATCTTCGTCTCTTTCCTAACTGTTAATAAAAAGTGGGTGGTTATTTAGAAGTTAAAATAGAATGAATAAACTTTATTGATTAAGACCACAAATGACGTAGTGAGCCGGGTCCATATAATAATCTCTCGAATCAAATTTGAATTCGCTTAAAGAAAATGAAACCTGGTTTTGTTCTTGTCACTCGTCAGTGAGAGAAAATAAGGCAAAATCTATGCGTTTCCTCCATCTTTCCTCCTTCAACTCCACCATTTTTTGAGCTAATTAGATTATAAAAATTACATTATTTTATTATCCGCTAATATTTCGTGATTAATTATCATAAAATCTTAATACAACTTATAACGGCGTCCGTGGGCTACACCAATTCGTTAGCGCCACGAGGAACTATTTTTTTGGTTCGTTTTCATTTATTTTTCAGATAATAGAAACTTTTTAAAACATTATTTTTGTAAATTTTGTTCAATAAATTTGTATATATCGATTCATTAGTTTAGTATTTGAATTTATGTTTGTAGTTATTTTATTAAAGGCTATATAAACATATAATAAACAAAAAGAAACCATTATAACAACAGTATTCATCATTTAAATGCAGGATTTTTTATATTTGGGATTATTGTCCGTTAATTTATGACATTAATTCAGTCAAAAATTTTAGAATAATATATAGATATAGAGCTTAAATAATGGTAGTAACATTTTTTTTTCTTACAGATACTTATTTCTAAAAAAATATTTTGTACAGTCTAAGCTTCGTGATAGTAATTCGAAATTTCCAAATTACCTTAAAAATAATTTCCAAATCTGTAATAATATTTTTTTCTTACAACTTACCTTAAAAAAGAATTTCCAAATTTGTTTTTTTATTAACAATTTTGTTTTCTTTAAGCGAATTCAAATTTGATTCGAGACGTTTGGGCCAAGGGCTAAAAATAGTCCCCTAGTTTACGGCCCACATCTTCTCTGTTATGTTCGTCTCCTCACCGTCTGGTAATTTTATGACACTCCTCCTCCCAAAACGCAGCGAAAAATGGCTATAAAAACAAGGTCGGGATCCGAGAGCTTCATTGCTAAACCCTAATTCATAAATCCTAGAGTCGTCTCGGCCGTCTTCTTCTCTGTTCAACGTTCTGATTAATTTGGAGCTTCCCATCTTCAAGCTGCTTTTTTTAGCTTTAGATTCCTTTTCCTCCCCGTTTATTTTTATTTCTTACACTACTTTTGTATTTCAAAATGGAGGTCAAATGATGAATATTCGAATCGATGAATGCTCGGAAAATAATTCCAAAATCGAGTATCTTGATTTCGTTTATTTGAATAGGAAGATCTGATTCCCCTTTATCTATTTATTACTCCTTTATTTTGATTTGAAACTTGTGAAAGAAGCCGATGATGATTCTGTTGAGACATTCCTGAAATGCAGTTATGTTCTGCACAAATTTGTTGAAATTCATGAACTAGGACGGTCTGAGGCTTTCTTTCTTTCTTTCTTTCTTTTTATGCAAATAAAACCCTTGTATTCAGCTTTTGAAACCCGGTTGGAATGTTTTACTACAGTGTTGTCTGTGTGTGATGAAAAATTCTTTAAATCAGTTATCCCTGTCTGATTTCCTGTTTGGATGAGATACTTAAATCTGACGCAGGCCACCGAAATGAACTGAGCTATGGTCTTCTGTTTTTCTTTCGTGCTGTTTTTAAGTTTTTATTTTTAATAATTTACTTATGGCTTTTATATAAATATGTGTCTGAATATTTGTTTTTAAAAGGTTAGCATTATTTTTAGTAAAAGGCTTTCTTAGAATTTGGGAATGAATCTTCAGAAAAAGTTTAGTATTATTTTGTATTGACAAAAACGAATTTACATTTATTTTGTCTCAATTTTAATGAAATGTGCTTAATATAAAATTGGTTTTGATTGGTTGGGCCAAGAGTAATTGGATTAGTTTTTGGCATTTGGATTCATTTTAAAATTTGTGTTATAATTACAATGGAGGTTATTTAATTATAGTTAAGATTTGTTTACCATTTGGATAAATTACAACAAAGGTTATTGAATTATAGTTAAGATTACATTAGGTCATTCAATTATTAAAAGTTATATTTCAGTCATTTTATTATTAAAAAATTATATTTGGGTCACTTAATTTTGAATAAGATTATATTTAAGTTACTCTTTATATTTAAAAAATATATTAATTTAGTCATTTTTTCTTTTAAATTAATTATATATCTTTGTTAACATTGAAATATTTTATTTTAAATTATTAATTAATCTAATATGCATATATATATGTATATATTTTAAATATAAGAGGTGATTCAAATGTAATTTTATTTATGATTAAATGACTGAAGTGTAATTTTAAATAATTGAGTGATTAAAATATAATTTTTAATAATTGAAAGATCCAGATGCAATCTTAACTATAATTAATTTATTATTATTTTAAATATTATAGTGGTGTAGTTCTTAAAGAAGGAATGTATATTACTCATGTGAACAAATAACTAATCCATTGCTTTTTACTTGGTGGTAAACCATTAAAACGCTTATGAGTTAGGTTCAATGCACGTTCGAATTGAAGACTTAAAGAGCAAATAAAATCCATATTACTCATGTTCGATAATGTCCATTATGAATATGTTTGAAGAGCTAAAGGTTCATATCACAAAACAAATGCTTTGTAGATACATATTCCTACTTTTCTTTACAGTAATAAAAACTGTGTCCGCGATTATATGGTCGGGAGGATTGTTGGATTATAATCTGTAATTGTGGGCATATATATAAAATGTATGATGTTATTATAAAGTATGACACAAAATTAAGTAACCCATTAAGTTATGCGTGTTATAGGTATTAAAGTGTTATGGAAATAAAAATGTAGATACCATAAAATAGATTTATAATTCAATGAAGGGCAATGTTATAAATATTTAATAATTGATTTAATAATTAATTGTATAAAGAGATAGTGGTTTTCAAGAAATAAGTTAACTTGTATTACTCTTATCCTGTCGTCGGAGAGTTTTTACGGCAAATGTTAACCTATCTTCTTGGAAGATTAGAACCACCTTTTAGGCGATTTTTATCAAAAGATTCAAGGTTTTCAGTCCATCGATAAATTTAGGTACGCTTTTGTATTTAGTTTAATCAATTTATTGTTCTTGATAATTTGACATGATAGATTTCGGGTTAAATTTTCATACATGTTATGTTTTGGGTATGCTTTGGTTCTAACAAGGACCACATCTTTATGAACATATGAAGTATAAACCTTTGCAATTTGGCCCAAATGCCTTTGCTGGGAATGCCTTGATGAGCCACAAACAAAAGATAAAACCCCGCTGGTGCGATTTTACCCGAACGCGGTGCCGCGAGTCCGTGACATGAATGTCATGCATCGATTTCTCCCGGGCTGTCTCCTTGTCATTTTCGAGTACAAGCAACCTTTGATTCCAAGAGGAGTGTGTATTAAAAGGGGCTGCCTCTAATTTTTCCGAGACCTGGTTTTTGAGATACTTGATCTGCAATCACCACCTGAACTGTAAATTTTTGCCTGTATTTGATCCCAGATGACATCGAGAGCCATATCAGTTTAAAATCATTGCATGTTTCGGACATTCATGCTCACAAATTTTACGCGCGTTATTTACCTTGGCTGCACAGGTAAGAAACCCAGCCTAAGAATCAAACTAAAACTAAAAGGCCAGTTGGTATTATTTTTGGAAAATATAATAAAAAAATTGGTTAAATTTTACGATCGTGGTTAGTTCTGATATTTTTAGATTTTAAAAGTTAAGTTTTGATGCAGACAATAATCATGAAATTATTTAGGGTAAATTACGAAAATTATCATTGAACATTATTTCTGAACATATTTTGATCACTTAATTTTTAAAATATTTAATTTATTAATTGAATTTTGTACATTAAATTTTGTAATTATTCATTTGTTAACTTTTTAACACTGTTATAATGTAATTAAATAAATAATAAAATATTAATATAATAAGACACGCTATAATATAAAGAAAAAAAATTAAATTTAAAATTAAAATACAACTCAAATCTCACCAACCCCTTAAAAGTCAAAACCCCACGTCAAGTCTTGGACTCTTGGCATACAGTCCGTTTCTCGAGGGGTCTCGGTGTACAATTCGTCGCTAAATCCGACCTCTCCACCAGCAACATGACCCCCGCTTCCTACCTCATTCGTTTTGGCCAACTTAACTTCCTCTTCGCCGCCCCTTTCTCCCCCTCCATAGCCCTTTCCCAAAACCTTGACCCTCAGTCCACCGCCTCCATCCCCTCTTTCGATCACGCCTTCTGCCGCTCCTTCTCCACCTCTCATAATTTAGTCGCCGGTGCCATCTGAACTCTCATGAAAGACGACTGGAGCAAGTTGGTGCGCGCCATTGTATAGTTGTTGCTCGATGGCAGAATCAACATAATTCACAACTAACTGTTTGAAAACCTCTAATAAAAAGGTAGGCAATACTTGTTACAAGAGCAAGAAGCATAAAAATAGTTTTTGCACGGAAATAGTGACATTACATTTCGTTTTCATTTTGATACCCCGGCGTTAAAAAATTAACTGTGTGCTGACTAGAAAAGAAAAATCACATGTGGCATCCTGCCACATTATTTTCTCTCTCCTAGTTAGCATTCCACGTCGACTAAAATTATAAAAAAGCACATGTGACATGTTGACTAGGAGAGAGAAAATGGCGTGGCAAGTTGCCATGTGTGATTTTTCTCTCTCCTAGTCAGCATGTTGTTAATTTTTAACGGCAATGTACTATTTTGAAAATGAAACATAACGTTAGGTACCATTTTGCCAAAAAATAGATTGGGTACTAAAACGATATTTCGGCAATAGCTGGGGTATTATTTGGGTAGTTTTCCCTAAAAGGTATTAGAAAAAAAGTTTGGGCCCTTAATAACAAGTATTGCAAAAAAAAAAAACGTGAACACATAATAAATAATATTAAAAAAATAAATTGTAAGAGTAGACATATTATTAACAAATATTAAAAAAAATTAGATACCTAATAACATAAATTGAAAAATGGACCCTTAATAATAAGTATTGAAAGAAATAAATTTTTATAATACATCTCTAATAATAAGTATTAAAAAATTAAACCCTAATAATAAATATTGAAGAAATTAAACTATCACTAAAATTAAACAATTAAAATTTTACAAAACAGTCCCTTAAATTCCCAAAATTACCCAAACCCCCAAATCGCCGCCACTTCCGTCGGCAATCGCCACCCCTGAGCACACCTCTTTGGTCGCCCGACCAAGGCGGTCATTTCCTCAATATGGCGTCTTCAGAAACACCAAATGGCGTGCCAACCGAACGTCGATTTCGCGTTCAACGTTTGACATCATTTGCCATTTCCGATAGAAATGACCGTCTTGGTTTTTTTGTACTTAGGGTAAATTATATTACCCATTTTTTTGTCACCCTAAATTATATTAAACCAAGTTCCTAAAAAGTTCCTAAAAATATATATATAAAAAAATAAAAAAGCAAGGCATGATCTCCACGCAGAGTACCATGCCCTACCACCCTTGCCCCATGCCACCCCAGGCCATGCTTGGTTTCCCCACAATCCACTCAACCTCACATTATTTTCCATGCCCCATCACCCCCTTTAAGATAACCCACACTACAAATTGAAAAGGGGGCCGGCCATTTTCAGGAATCGAAGGGGGTGAAAGGCAGAGTGAAAAAAATAGAAAGAGAGGGCCGGCCATTTCAAGCAAGAGAGGGCATATTGAAGAAAAAAAAAAGAGAGGGAGCTCGGCATTTAAAAAAAAGTTCTCACATTGTTTGAAGACACCAAAAATTGAGAAAGAAATGGAGAAAGCTCACTACCATATTTAGGTTAGGGTATTTATTTTTTATGTATGTTTATGGTGTAATCTTCTTTATAATCTAATGATGTTTTATTAGTAATCTCTTATTTATCTTTAGTTATTACGTTTTTATATGTTTTATGTTCATATCTTTCTATATGTTGTTAGGATGTTTAGATTAATTATTGATGGTTGTTTAATATTTGTTTTTTAATTTTCTCATATGTAAATATGTGTGTTTACTTTTATCATGATGTATAGTTGTTTATGACTTTTATTTGTGTATATGTACGTATGTACATATGTTTTTAGTGTGCATCTATGTACATTACGTTATATATATGTGTATTAAGTTATGTATTACCTATATATGTTAAGTAATATATGAGAGTATATACTATGTTTCTTTTAGTATATGTTTATATAATACTATATTTATATTTATTGTTTTTGCCATTTTTTTTTTGTATACGTATGTGTTATATATTTTAATATGTGTTATTTTAGATTCCTTGTTATATTGGTTTTATTATTATTATTGTTATTATTATATTTTTATGTGTTAGATTAATATTCATGCATGTTTTAGAGTAGTGTTTTTTTATGTTAGAATGCATTTTTATGTGTTAGGTTAATATTTATGTATGTTGGATTAGTAGGTTATGATGTTAGTATTTATTTTTTTATCGCATTGTATTTATTTATATTTATGTTTGCCATGTTTTTTTAAGTTGCGTTTCAGATATATATTTTGTCAATGCGGTGCCCTTTTATCCGAGCGTAAACGAGGTCAGTATCAGGCGTAGTGGTGGTGGTTAGCGTTTACTCTCGGATAACGGGGCTATTAAAATTTACTCGCACATATAACTGAATTTTAATTTAATCGTCACTTTAATCCGGAAAATCTAATATTAATAAAGCGATAATTATTAAAGTACCAATTTTGGGATATGTGGGGGCGCTAATCCTTCCCCATTCGTAACCGACTCCCGCACCCGACATTTTGAAATCTCTAGTTTTTACGGTGTCTGATCCACCTTGAATGGCCGGTGGCGACTCCATTTTTAAATAAAACACGGTTTTTCTAAAATCCCGCAGAAGACATTATTTTCAAAAATAAAGTAAAATTTAAAATAAAAATCACATCTTTTTTAGCTAGAGGGACATCGCTACAGATGGCGACTCCGCTGGGGACTTTTTTGTTTTTTCAAAATAATAAGAGAGTCGAGCTTTTTTCAAATAATTATCGCTTTATTAATATCGAAAATTTCGGATTAAAGTGACTATTAAACTAACATTCGGTTATAATTGCGCGTTTATTTTAACGCATTTAAAATTTGGCATGTAAACCCATTTTTTAAGTGGGGGAAAACGCTAATGCTTTCGCGAGGATATCGTTCATCTGTGTAGGCCTAACAAGTACCTTCAGGGCTCGAGTACCTTATGCTTTCGTAAGGATATCGTTCCTTCGTGCAGGCATAAGCGAATGGGTCCCCCTGAATTGAACCCGGTTGAAAGGAGCCTGTAATGGGTGATGATCGGGGGCCTTGCTAGTCTTAGTAGAGGACAACAAAGACAATTCGGGTACCTCTTAGCACCAAACCTGCATATAGTAAGCCGTAGGAGCCAACCTTTTAGAGCCATGTCGGTACTCTGCCCGTTAGTGGTCACCCTATTTAGTTTACCATTGCTTTATTTTGTTTACCATTGGTTTTATTTAATAATTTTATTCGATACTACCTCGTTTCATTTTTATTTTCATCACATCAATTTCATTTGCATCATTACACAACATCACCACAATCTTAATTTTGCACTGCATTCACATAAATCATTTTGCATTTAAGACACATTTTGCATATAGATGCATCAATTTTAACATCGGTCCTCGGGATGTCCCGCATCATTAATACCAGAGAAAGCAAAGTCGACCAATTCAGCACCATTACCAAACCTCCACAAGAACTCAGTCTGAGGGCATCTCTCGACAAGTGCCAAACTCCAACACTCACCCTTCACTCTCTATCACCGAAATTAACCCACCACCTTTCATCCTTCAGAAATCATTCACACTCACCATTTTCAACCAAAAACAAAATAAAGTTTTTTCGATCCCCACTACATCGCTACCCATTGACCAAAATACTCGAACAGAGAACCCTCATTTCACTGTCTGAACCCTTATGTTCGAGTCCTTTTGAACTCTCGACTTACCATCACCCGACAACCAAGCCCTTCAACTCTACCATTCTACTCAAAGCCATTCAAAAAAACCGAAAGCCGAGTAAACATTTGCTACTCTTCTTTTGGAATCATACATCCATATCCCAAATGCTAAACAGCAATCGCCATCTACAACGTTCCACCTAATCCGAAAGTGATAAGCGGCCATGAACTAACATGACAAATCATAAACCCAACTTAAAAGGCAACGCAACGCGTTCACGAGAGCACTGAAAGTCATCCAAAAAGGCGACAATGCAACTCAAAGTTGAAACATGCTACAAAGGTATTCCCATAACAATATGTAAAGGTTTGGGGGGCATCCAAACAGGAAAATGAGTCCAAAGAAGATGTTCGAAGCCGAAGGAGGTTGGGGCACCGCCACACAAAGGACCAAGATCCTGATAAGACCAATGAGAAGTTAGGGGCATCCCTCTGAAGACCAAAAATCGCATTCACACGTTCAAATCATTTTGCATGTAGGATAAAATGCATACATCTTACATACATTCAATTCGTCATACATTTAGGATAGACACATGCATTTAGGCATAAAATTAGATGCATTCATGCATTTTCTCTTGTACATAACCGGTATCTAAAAGGGATCGAAGAGCCTCAGCCATGGGGGCAACAACACGACGGCCAACCTTAGTCTTAAAGGAGGCCAAGCACAAAAAGGATGCTGAAACATCAATAAAAGATAACAATGACAAATTTTGTGAACATTTACTGATTAGTGTTTTTTTTCCATTTTTAGGTCATACCTCTCCGCTAGTAGAGCAGCAGAAGTAGCATTTTTCATATCTTGCTTTCGTCATTGTTGATAGGCCAACATTTCCAGATTTTGCTTTACCGCCGATGGTTCAGCAGTATAGACATCTTGAAGATCTCGTTTCTCCATTGATGGTCCAACAGATTCAAACTTTTCCCCAAGCAGATCGAATTTCTATTCAGGTCTTGTTTCTCCGCTGACGGTGCAGCCATATCTAATTTTTTTCTCGAGTTTTACTTCTTTGTACAGTTCAAGAAAAAGAAAAAAATCATAAAAAAATAATTGAAAATTTTTGAAAAAAAGATAAGAATTCAAAGAAAAAATGAAGAAAAATTGAAAAAATCAAAAAAATCAAAAAAAGTAAAAATGAAGAAAAAATAAAATGAAAAATCAAAAGAAAAATTATCAACTTTCGTCGCCCGATCTAGTCTCTCCGCTGATGGAGTGGCTAGGTACAAGCTATCGTCGTCCTCAGATCATGCTCTCCGCCGATGGTGTAGCCGGTTCCAGGTCGTCATTATCTGATCATGTCCTCCGCTGATGGAGTGGCCAGGTACAAGCTATCTTCATCCTCATATCTTGCTCCCCGTTGATGGTGTAGCCAATTCTAGGCTGTCATTATCTGATCTAGTCCTTCGCTGATGGAGTGGCCGGGTCCAAGCTGTCGTTGTCTTTAGATCCTGCTCTCCGCTGATGGTGTAGCCGGTTTCAGGTCGTCATTATCCGATCCAGTCCACCGCTGATGGAGTGGCTAGGTACAAACTATCGTCGTCCCCATATCCTGCTCTCCGCTGATGGTGTAGCTAGTTTCATGCCGTCATTATTCGATCCAGTCTCTCCGTTGATGGAGTGGCTAGGTATAAGCTATCGTCGTCCTTAGATCATGCTCTCCGCTGATGGTGTAGCCGGTTCCAGGCCGTTATTATCCGATCTAGTCCTCCGCTAATGGAGTGTCCAGGTACAAGCTATCGTCGTCTTCGAATCCTGCTCTCCGCTGATAGTGTAGCCGGTTTCAGGCCATCATTATCCGATCCAGTCCTCCGCTGATAGAGTGGCTAGGTCCAAGCTATCATCGTCCTTAGATCCTACTCTCCGCTGATGGTGTAGCCGGTTCCAGGTCGTCATTATCCGGTCCAGTCTTTCGCTGATGGAGTGGCTAGGTCCAAGCTATCGTCGTCCTTAGATCCCGCTCTCCGCTGATGGTGTAGCCGGTTCAAGGCCGTCATTATCCGATCCAGTCATCCGCTGATGGTGTGGCTAAGGTCCAAGTTGCTACTATCCTACTTCTCCGCTGATGGTATAGTAGCGTTCCAGTTAATGTTCTGCTTCTCTACTGATGGCATCGTAGAATCTGAATTATTCGATCCTGTACCTCCGTTGATGGTGTGGCTGAGGTCCGAGTTGCTGCTATCTTGCTTCTCCGCTAATGGTGCAGTAGGGTTCCAATTAATGTTCCGCTTCTTCGTTGATGGCGAGGTAGAATCCAAGTTACGATTCGATCTTACCCCTTCGTTGATGGTGTGGTTAGATCCAAATTTACTGACTTTCAAATTCCCTTTATTAAAGTTGCAGCTAAAAAAAAGAAAAATTTGAAAAATTCAAAAGCAAAAAAGAAAAAAGAAGAAAAAGAAGAAAAAAGAGAAAAAAAAAAAAAAAAAAAAAAAGAAAATAAAAAAAATCAAAATGAGCTTTTAATCTTTCGATCCTGCATCTTCGTCAGAGTTGTAGCAGGATCAAACATCAGAACTTTCATCCACCGATCCTGCCTCTTCGTCGGTGTCGTAGCTGGATCAAATCTTCAGACCTTGCCTCTTTGTCGGTGTTGTAGCTTAGTCCAATATAACTTTCGGTTCTACCTCTTCGTCGGTGTTGTAGCTGAACCAAATTTGCCAAATTCCGATCATGCCTTTTCGTCAAAGTCGTAGGTTGATCGCAAAGAAATCAACTATCCGATCTTGCCTCTTCGTCGGTGTCGTAGCTGGATCAAATCTTCAGACCTTGCCTCTTCATCGGTGTTGTAGCTCGGTCAAATGCAAATTTCGGTTTTGCCTCTTCGTCGGTGTTGTAGCTGAACCTAATTCACTAACTTCCAGTCTTGCCTCTTCGTCGGTGTTGTAGCTAGACCAAATTCACTAACTCTTGATCTTGCCTCTTCATCGGTGTCGTAGCTGGATCAACATTACTAACTTTAGACCATGCCTCTTCGTCGGTGTTGTAGCTTGGTCAAAATTTACCAACTTTCAAGTTTTATCAATGTTGTATCTAAAAAAAAGAAAAAAAGAGAAGAAAATAAGAACAAATGAAAAAAATAAGAAAAATAGAGCAAAATGAAAAAAGTAGAAAAGCAAAAGGAAAAAGAAAAGGAAAAGAAAAAGAAAAAATGAAAAAAAAAGAGAAAAGAATGAAAAAAAAACAAAAAAAAGGAAAAAGGAAAAAATGAAAAATGAAAAAAAAGAGAATAAAGAAAACGAAAGAAAATCAAAATGAGCTTTCAATCTTTCGATCTTGCCTCTTCGTCAGGGTTGTAGCTGGATCAGATATCAAAACCATCATCCATCGATCCTGCCTCTTCGTCAGTGGTTCAACTGGATCAAATTTTGCAAACCCTGCCTCTTCGACAGTGTTGCAGCTGGGTCAAGTTTTCTTAGGAATCACATCGTCATTAATAAGGTAGTGAGTTGCTCTCATTTTGCTTCCTCAACCCCATTTTGAAGATTTTGCTTCCTCCAAGAGTGACAAATTAGATCCGTTAAGTTTAGAAAGAAGATATGCGCTAAAAAGAAAGAAGATCTACCGAAGAAAGAAGACATACGTAAAAAGAAGAAAAGTTCAGCCAGACCGGACAAAAATAGTTATTCTTTTTTCTTTGCTCTCTTCCTGTTACACAACAATGAGCAAAGAGGGACAGCTGTAATACCCATTTTTTGGTCCGGGCCCTAAATTATATTCGAATCACTTATCCTATTTAAACCAAGTTCCCAAAAAATATATATATAAAAAAATAAAAAAGCAAGGCATGTTCTCCACGCAAAGAACCATGCCCTGCCACCCATGCCTCACCATGCCACCCTTGCCCCATGCCACCCCATGCCATGCTTGGTTTCCCCACAATCCACTCAACCTTACATTATTTTCCATGCCCCGTCATCCCCTTTAAGATAACCCACACTACAAATTGAAAAGGGCCCGACCATTTTCAAGAATCGAAGGGGGTGGAGGGCAGAGTGAAAAAAATATAAAGAGAAGGCTGGCCATTTCAAGCAAGATAGGGCAGATCAAAGAAAAAAGAAAAAGAAGGAGCTCGACATTTAAAAAAAAAGGTTCTCACATTGTTTGAAAACAAAAAAAATTGAGAAAGAAAGTGAGAGAGCTCACTACCATATTTAGGTTTGGGTATTTATTTTTTATGTATGTTTATGGTGTAATCTTCTTTATAATCTAATGATGTTTTATTAGTAACCTCTTATTTATCTTTAGTTATTACGTTTTTATATGTTTTTATGTTCATATCTTATGTTGTTAGGATGTTTAGATTAATTCTTGATGGTTGTTTAATATTTGTTTTTTATTTTTCTCATATGTAAATATGTGTGTTTACTTTTATCATGATGTGTAGTTGTTTATGGCTTTTATTTGCGTATATGTATGTATGTATGTACATATGTTTTTAGTATGCATCTATGTACATTACGTTATATATATGTGTGTATTAAGTTATGTATTACCTATATATGTTAAGTAATATATGAGAGTATATACTATGTTTCTTTTAGTATATGTTTATATAATATTATATTTATATTTATTATTTTTTGCCATATTTTTTGTATACGTATGTGTTATATATTTTAATATGTGTTATTTTAGATTTCTTGTTATATTGGCTTTATTATTATTATTATTAATGTTATTATTATATTGGTTTTATTATTATTATTATTATATTTTTATGTGTTAGATTAATATTCATGCATGTTTTAGAGTAGTGTTTTTTTATGTTAGAATGCATTTTTATGTGTTAGGTTAATATTTATGTATGTTGGATTAGTAGGTTATGATGTTAGTATTTATTTTTTATCGCATTGTATTTATTTATATTTATGTTTGGCATGTTTTTTTAAGTTGCATTTCGAATATATATTTTGTCAATGCGGTGCCCTTTTATCCAAGCGTAAACGAGGCCAGTATCAGGCGTAGTGGTGGTGGTTAGGCGTTTACTCTCGGATAACGAGGCTCTTAAAATTTACTCGCACATATAACCGAATTTTAATTTAATCGTCACTTTAATCCAGAAAATCTAATATTAATAAAGCGGTAATTATTAAAGTACCAGTTTTGGGCGGTGCGGGGTGCTAATCCTTCCCCATTCGTAACCGACATTTTAAAATCTCTGGTTTTTACGGTGTCCGGTCTACCTTGAGTGGTCGGTGACAACTCTATTTTTAAATAAAACACAGTTTTTCTAAAATCCCGCGGAAGACATTATTTTCAAAAATAAAGTAAAAAATAAAATAAAAATCACATTTTTTTAGCAAGAGGGACATCGCTACAGCGATCAGCAGCGAAAGCGGTAACGATTTGAGAGTTTGGGTTTGGATAACTTTACCAATTTGGAGACTATTTTGTAAAAATCGTAAAATTACGAGATTTTATAAAAAATTGAAAGGTTTTTTTTGTTTTAAAATTTTAATTTTGAATAAATAAATTAAATATGTCAAACGATGATTGGTTAACAATTTTTTCTAACACCTTTTAACGGTCAAGTACCTAAAATTATAACGGTTGAAATTTTAGACATATTTTTTTACAAAATAAATATTTTATATATCTAAAATTCAAAAAATGCGTACTTTAAATATCTATTTTTCATTTAAGCCTAAAAAAATGTTATTGTCTTTTACCTCATCAGCCCTTCTTTAATTCCCTGTTCTTTCAACAGAAAAAAATAGTTCCTTGAGGATTAACGTCAGAGTAGAGTGCATCCCATGTGCACTAACCGAACCAATCTAGCATTCCATGCATCTGCACTTCAAAAACCATTACATGTTTCAGTTTTCACCTGTCACCTTATTTAATTTAATTTCATTTTACTTTCGAAGAAATCCACACCATTGGGAAATCTACTATAACAATTCGGTAGATATTATTTTTTATGCTTCTTGCTTTTGTAGGTTTTGGTTGATTTTCACTTTTTTATATTTTGTTTTTTTTTGTTATTGTTATTAAAGTCGATATTATTTTTGAAGGAATTAAAAAAAAGTAATCGATGAAAATTTGCAAAAACTATAATGGCAATAAAAAAGATGTTCGATACCTAGTTTTTCATACTTCGAATAGAAGAAGAAATAATAAATTTACATTTTTAATCCAAAAATTAAAAATGATGTTTAAATTGATAATATTTTGGACTAAATTAATAGATTGTATTAAAACTGTTATTTGACCAAGCAACCTCACTATTTATGTTTATTTTTAACAATCAGGGTACCAAAATAGAACAATACGTAACTTTAGGTACCATTTTTCTTAAAAAATTAGTCTGGGTACCAAAATAGAAATGCAAAAATAGGTGAGGTACTAAATATGTAGTTTACCCTTATTAAAAAATTCAAAAAATTAATCTATATGGAAAATAATTTAATTGATTTTTTAAAATAATTTTTAATTGTCTGTTGAGTCATTGAAATTTTTAATCTTTATTAATTAATTTAATGGTGTTCAACAATATTCAGCGTTAGTGGAGTTCACCAGTGTTCGTCGCTAGACTCATCTAAATATTATTAGATTAATTAATTATTTACTTGTCCTTTTTCCAAGCTAAGATCTATATGAAAGATCGAACCAGGACTGATTTTCTTCATCAACCACAACCATCATTGATTGAGGCTATCCGCTTCCACCTTGTCATGCAAAAAGTGAGCTGCTTCTATGTTGCGAACCAAATATGGCAGGAGTGGAGGACAGGCAAACTGAAGAGCAACCTTAATTCTTTGTGACCATGTGAAATCATCTATTCAACAAATATAATTAGTAAATAATTCCAAAATTTTATAAAGAAGAGAAAAGAAACATATCAGCACTAAGTATGAATGTGGGTTTAGATCGTATACAACACCAAGTTGAGCTTCACGGCAGTAACAAATCAACTTGGCCAAATTAGGATGCAACTTTTTCCTTGGATCTGTATGCAGCAGTAGCTCTTAATCATCACTGATCAATGAAATATAAATAGGTTGATTTAATTTCTAAAAAAATCACAAAATAAATAAATAAGTCAATTGGTAACATCAAATTTACCCAGCTAAAAATAGCTTAACAACCATAACTATTTTTTTTCCAGATTTTTAAAAATAATTTTATGACAGTAATATTAGTAAACAGTCTACCAACAAGGTTAGATGTAATATTGACAAGGCACATTGCTCTAAGCAATATGTTTAATTTCAGAAATTTTTAAATATGCGCAAACACGATATCTCATTTTCGGAGGTTATCGATCAGATGCTATTTATGCGAAATTTCTGAAGGAAATTGTGATAAAAAAGCGAATGGTTGGAGATGTTGAAACAATTGCTACAACAGGCGAGTGCATAGACCATCAAATATACATATATTTTACCAAAAAATATTATTGACGGACGGCTTTTTTTTAATTAGTGTATCTACATACAATTAATTTTTATTTGGTAAATATTATTATCTAATAGTTTATGAATATTATTTTTAGATTCAAATGATCATCCTATATTAAAAATTCAATTGAAGAATAAATACATTTGGTCGGTTAATCAAACTGTTTTTGCTTGTTCTTCTATATTTCTTTAGGCTATAGATTCTAGACTCACCACGAACACTTTTTTTTTATATTTAGAACCCCTTACCCTCCCCTCCCTTCTGTTAGAACTCAAATACGGTAACCAAAAATGGTAATGAACAAAGATGGTCTTTATGTGAGGAAGAACGGCGGTCAGAGATTTGATGATTAGCAGAGAATAATAAACAAAAACAATAATATGAAGTTTTCTTAAAATTTAAAATAATTGAATTATCCCCAATTTTCAGCCTATTACATTGATGGGTATTTATAACTCATATCCAACCTAATCAGAAACGGCCCAACAAACTATGGCCCTCCTAATTAACAAACTAATAAGTAATAACTAATTAACTACTACTAACTATTTATTTCTAAAAGGAAATAAAAGGGTAAACTACACCATTAGTCACTGGACTATTGGTTCTTTCCTATTTCGGTCATCAAACTAATTTTTTTGGTAAAATCGTCACTAACGTTACATATTTTCCCATTTTGGTCATTGACCGTTAAGTTGTAACAAAATAATGGCATTGCATGGTATAATAACAATTTTAATCCCAAATCACATACATTTCATCAATTTAGTCCTCATCTTCTCTAACTTTTTTTACATTTTTATAATTAGGTCCTCTAACTTCTCAAACTTTCAATCCCCTTAAAAATAACCATCTTCTTCACTTAAAAATCATATCACCGTAGTTCGTTTTTACCGTCAGTTTTTCCAGTGAAATCCTTCGATCATCTTTCACACAAAAATACGGCACACGCATTTTTACTTTTAATGTCAAAAATGAGTCGTGCTTTTTAAACATGTTTTGGTTTTGATTAGTGGAACCAAATATCAATTTTGAATTTAAAAAGAAAATAGTGCAACTAAACTGCTTATGGTTAGAGAAATTCAAGGTTATTATTCAAAAATCTGCAAAAGAAGCTAATCGAATGTCCTCAATCAATATTTTTTCAAAGGATGTGAAATGAAATGCTTTTTTTAAACAGTCATACCTCCAATAATTTATCTACTTTATTAAAAAAAGCAAAATTTAGTTTATAACAGTAGTAAATCTCGTATTTTATGAATTTAAATATATTGCACTTGCTTGTTTCATACTTTCAATGAGTTGATCAAAAAGTAAAGCTGAAGCTGCCAATTAAAGGATTACAGGCAGGAAGTCAAGTTCAATACGCACATGCATTGCCCCAAAATAATTCTCCAGCCAATTTGTTCCCTAATGTTTAGGTAATTATCATCTATTTTCTACTATCTTCCTCCTAAATAGTGAAGAAGATGGTTGTTTTATTATGGGAAGTGAATGACAGGGCCAAATTATATATATATATATATAAAAAGTTGAATTTTAGAAAATGAGGACTAAATTGATGAAATGTATGTGATTTGGGACTAAAATTGTTATTATACCATGTAATGTCACCATATATTTGTTAAAACTTAACGAAAACTTAACAGTCGGTGACCAAAATAAGAAAATATATAATGTTAGTGACGATTTTGTCAAAAAAATAGTTCGCTGACCAAAATAGGACTAAAATTGTTATTATACCCCACCCCCATGTAGTTCTGCCTATGTGTTCACTAACATGTTCATTTAAATGTTAACTAAATTAACAATAAATAAATAAATAAATAAAACAAAAGCAACGAAATAAAACTTACATTTTAACGCGAACTTATATAATATTTTTAACAACAACAAAAGTAGTATTTAGATACATCCACACGCATTTTCATCCTATAAACGAGCCTATAAATGAGCTTGTTCGTGAATATAAACGAACCAAACAAACATTTGTTCGTGTTCATTCGTTTATTAAACGACCATAAAAATTTTGTTCATACTCTTTTATTTAAATTAATAAATGAATATATCAAACATTGTACGAACAGTTCACGAACGATTCGTCAAACGTTCTGTTCATTTACGGCCATATAAAGTTAATACTTCATTTGAAACAATTCTAAAACAAATTCCCTTTAACAGTTAATTTAATTTATTAATGGATTATATAAAACATATTTTATAAATTTATATTATCATCGTGTGCTAAATATAAATACTCAATATTACAATCAAATGATTGTAATGGCGGAAAGTAATAGAGACAGGTGAAGCCGTGAAGGTCATGATTTCAAAAAACAGAAAATTATAATTTAAACTCTTAAAATTTTAATCTAAAAAAATCTTATTAAATTCTAAAATTTTTCAAAATATTTTTAATTAAATTCTTTTATTATTTAAATTTTTTTAAGTCTCTTAAGATTATATAAATTTTATCTAAACCCCTAAATTATTTGGAAAATATAAATTAAATCCTTAGAATTTTTTGAAAATTTCGAGTTAGCTTTAAATTTTTTTCGTCAAATTCTACTATTGGTTGGTCCAACGGACTAGACAATATGTCTATTAAGTAAGAACAAATGTTTAAATTCTAAAATTGTAAATGTAGCAAATAGAATTAGAAGAGTGGTCCTTATAATAGGCGTTGTAATATCAATCCAAATAAATCAAATACTAGTACTTATAAAAAATAATTAAAAATATAAATTCCACAAAACAAACCTATCGAACCGCCCACAACAACCAATGGTAGCCTCAATTCCATAATTATCGACCTTTATGCTTCTCCTCGGCTTTAAACTTCCTTCCAATATCCACATAAACTCTCCTACCTCAAATACCATACTCGTATCGGTTAAGAAACAAAAAATATGGCAAATGCAAGGAACGCTTTAACTCCCAACTGGTCTTTGCATTAAACCATCTTAACACATATAGAATTGGTGATTAAAGTTATTTCATGGATTAGTGCAATCCTTACCCTCTAAAGGCTATCTTGCAAAGTAGATGGATTACACGGGCCAAACGACAAACCCCCATTTTTATTTTTGGTTCATCTTGGAGCTACAAGTAAGCCATTTCCATTGGTGCGAGTTAAGGCCTGTATTTTAGTGGAGAACTCTAAAGCCACAATCAATGCCATTGTAAGTAAAAAAACCGAAACAAGAAAAGAACATAAAACAGCTGGCAACGATCATGTTTTAGACATGAAAAGGATCGAGTTAGGGGTCCATATATAAAGCCACGATGGCCCCTACCGGCTATTCCGATGCCCATTTTTGGCTTATGGACGCTGAATCATGCGTGGTGTGAATAAATAATTAATCCTTTGCTTAAAAACTAAAACGCTTATGAGTTAGGCTCAATGCAGTTTTCAATTGAAGATTTAAAAAAGCAATTTAAACCTATTTTATTCGTGTGTGAATGTCCTATATGAATATGTTAACGCATCATATCATAAAACAAATCCTTTGTTACTGCAATATGAACTGTCAGCCTTATATGGACGGGAGGATCACATCTTTATGAACATATGAAGTACAGACCTTTTTCTTTTACTGCAATTTGACCCAAATGCCTTTGCTGGGAATGCCTTGATGGACCACAAACAAAAGATAAAACCCTGCCGGCGCGATATTACCCGAACGTGGTGCCGTGACATCAATGTTATACATTGATTCCTCCGAAGTCGTCACCTTGTCATTTCCGAGTACAAGCAGCCTTTGGTTCATAGAGAATGAATGAGTGTTAAAAGGCGGCGCCACCATTGTTACCGAGACTTGGTTTTGAGCTACTTTACCTGCAATCACCACTTGAACAGTTAACATTTGCCCGTATTTGATTCCAGACATTGACTTTGGGGCAATGATTGTCGGTCTTATGTTGTTGAATTTAGCGTCTAAGTATGCTGGAGAGAATGCTTCTAAGCTTGGTTCAGTAGGGAAAAGAACGCCCGTGAAGTTGTAATATACGTGAGGATTGCTTCCTCCAACTAAAACTCTGCCATCGCGAAGTAACGTTGCAGTCGAATGGTACAGCCGAGGAATCGTTGTCGGTTTTTGTGTCTCGAACCGTGACCCGATCTTCTTATCAGGCTTGTACATTACCGGATTCAAAACCGGGTTCCGACCGAATTCCCATCCTGCTGTTCCTGAACCTGCTCCATTGATGATCAAGACGTTGCCGTTTGGGAGCAATACCATGTCACCCATAACTCTAGCTAGAGGCATGGTCTCCATTGTCCACTGTGGGTTGGGGTCGGTTATTTTGATCCTTGCGCAACTGTTCAAGGCTCCAATGAAAATTTTCTTAAATTTAGCTTGAAAAAAAGATCCTTTTGGAGCGCCTCCACAAACCAAAACTTCAGCTTCAATGACCGGCGCTTTTAAGTTCTTCAATGGAAGCAAAACAGCCGAACCAGTGCTGGGATAGCTTCTAGGTTCGCCACCGGGTATCGGTGGATACGTCTTCACAACTTTGTTTTTCGTGTAATCAAGCAAAATAGATCTATTGTTGGCGAAAATAAATAAGTTTCCATCAACATTAAGGAAAAGAAAAGGGTAGAGATTGTTCTCAGCGTTTCTGTCATTGGTTTCCGACAAGAAAGGCAAATTGAACGTGTTGGCGGTGATGGTTTTAGGAACAAACTCGTAGTGAAATTGTCTCCGACCACCGACAACAATTTGTCTTCCATCGGGCAAGATATGGTTGGATGCATACCATCTTTTGACAGCCAATCCATTCGGTATTTCTTGCCAATCGCAGGTCCTGCATGGGCTAAAAACCCTGACCTTTCGTTCGCCGTCGTTGTATCCACCGGTTTGGACCAAGTTACCATCCGGTACGACAGCCCCTGAAGAGCACCAAACGTCGGTTTGGACCATTAGAGCTCTGAACTTATTGGTTAAAACGTCGTACTCGAGTGAATGAGCAGTGCAATCCAGTTTGAGAGCTGTGTCTCTGGGGTCATAGCGGCATTTTCCATTGGGCAATGGCAGTTTTGATAGTCCAAAATCAGTTCTATCAAACATAACTACACGGTCGTTCCTAAGGAGCTGCATGTGCATGGCTGAGATGCCAATGCTTTTCTGTAGAAGTTGCCATTGTCCTTCGGCGGCGGCGGCGAAGATACGCTGACATGGTTGGGGTGCAAAGAGGAGTTGAAAGGTCAGGATTGAGAAGACAAATGATGGGGCTGACATTCTTTTCTGATCGGAAAGACCTTTTGTGTTGTTGGCTTTATTGCTCAAGGCTGACTGACTGTTGGTCCTATTTATAAATTAAGGACTCGTCAGGATGAGATGCAAGTTAAGATATAAGGATATTTGTGAAAATGTGATTTTCATAATAAAAATAGGTAAAGTACACGTATAGTCACCATTTTATGTTGAAAATTTATTTTGCTCCCTAAACTTTTGAAAGTTACTTAGTAGTCATTAAACTTTTGATTCGATTACGATATTGTCATTAGTTTTTTTTAAATGTTGTAAAAATGATCATTCAAACTTATCAAATTGTTACAAAATGATCTTTAAACTTAACAAAATTTATAAAAAATATGGATAATCTTAGAACTGAACTAAAAGTTTAATGATCATTATATAACTTTTAAAAGTTCAATGGTAAAATGATAAATTTTAAAATAGTTTAGTGGCCATTGTATACTATATCCTAAAAAATTATCTATGCAAAATTAGAATGTTGAAGGACAGAATAAATTGAAATTTTCCTCTACTTTATTTATAAAAAATAATGTGATGACAGAGGTTAAATGTATTTTGTTTATTTTTAGTGTGTAACCATATAGCCCAACAAGTGGTCTTAGTAGAAAACAGATGAGGTTAATTTTAGGAATCTGACTTCAACTTACCCAATTAAATTTTTTGATTTGACACGATGCGGAAAAAATCGACTTAACTTGACTCGAATTACAATTTCATAAACTTGTCTCACTTAAAAAATTCGAATAAAGTTTAAGTTATAAAATGAGAGTTCGAATAACTCAAAATTATTTGTAATTATTGGATCAATTTTCAAGCTTGAGTTGAGTCCCTCAACTTTATTTGTTGTACGTGAAGAAATACATATGTATATAATATATGGTTATATAAAGTCATTTAAGTTGGAACTAATTACTATTATAACATTATAAATATTTACAATTAAATTTGAACATAAATTTAAACAAATCGACTTGATTTGAAATAAGAAAATTTTAATAAAATTTGAGTCGTAAAATATGACTCATTAACTTGACAAACTTAATTTTTTTTTTGACTCCACTTGATCGAATAATCACATATTTGAGAATCCCACACGTAGGTAGTGATAAGGATGGTTATCTAGGTAGTTGGCTACTTATGTTAGTAATATCTTAAGTCATCATAGGTCATAGCCATTTACACCAATTGACCTATCTTTAACTCGTCATGGGCTTTGAAAAGCTAAGGAATCTTGTAATGTCCTGCCAATTTCAGGAAGCCTTCAACTCTTAAGAAGGCATCGGCGTTCGAATTTTAGTTGATAAACCTACCTAACATTGAGAAAGGTGACAAAAGCTATCAGTAAAAGAATCTCCACGTAACATTGAGAAAGGTGACAAAAGCTTGATATGTATATGACATGCAACTCAAGTTCGACACCAACAGAGGTGGGATTAGAGTGATTTTAATCTCCAACTTTTTATTAAAAAATAATTTAATTTATTCTCTGTTTTAAGATTCTTTTATTTGTATACAGATTATAAGTAGTTTTGGATATGTGCAACATAGAGTTTTAGGAGACTTTAAAATAAGTTAAGTTAAATGCTTGTAAGAAAAAATAAAAAATTACTTATGGGTTAGTAATAGCATACAGAAAAATAAAATATTATTGTACTTCGTATATTTTTAACCATCTTATACTCATATTGTATTTTGAAAGTAAAGCCACGAACTCTTCAATTTTTTTGGGTAATAAATGACCAAACTAAAATTTAGCATAGCATTGCGTTTTTTTTACACATTTTGTCGAACTCTTTATTTATTGATATGTACATTTCCTTTCTCGCATCTTACACCACTAAGATAATGATACAACACCTTAACCAAAAAAATTAAGGCTTGTAAATTACAAAATATTCATTCGGTTCCCCGTCCTACGATTTTGTAACAATGAAATAAATGGGGAAAAATATATTTAGAACGGGATTTAAAATATATTGAATATCTCAAATCAAATATTTTTTTAACACTATTCCAATTACCAGAGAGAGAGAGTTGTAGTTGATAATTCTAGAAGAAGGGGAAGCAGTCAAAAAAGTTTAATGATGATAACTATAGTCGAACAGATACACGAATCCTGAGTCTCCTACGTAATCGCCAACGTCAACATACGTTCCGCATCTCCAATTAGATTTCAAGTATTAAATTTTACTATACCATCTATACTTTTCAATCAAATGTTTACTATTTAACATTTTTAATTTTATTTATATTCAAAAAAATTGTTATATATCAGTATTTTATAAACTTAATATTTATTTTGATTATTGTACTATACTAAAATTTTTTTTTTATTTTTTTTTTTATTTTTATTGTTTTTAATCAGTTTCGTGAAATTTCATTTTACACTTTCTATAGTTTTTGTTTAAAATATCACTTGGTCAAATCACGAGTTACCACGTGCAATAATTATACAAATTCTCAAAAGTAGTAAAAATTAAAATAAAATTATAAAATGTAAAAAATTCTATAAAAATAAGTTTTCTTAAAAAATTTTGGATTTCGCTAACCAAAATAAGTATTAAGCGTATGTAGGAAAGCTTACCTGCCGTGATCATGGAGTGCTTCAGTTCAGTAAACGCGTTCTAAATTTTCTTTACCAAATCGTTCTAATTTTTCTGAATAATTATTATAATATTCTCCTTCTAGACGCAGACTCAAATCGAAGCTTTCGAATATAAAAACGAAGAAAAATGCGTTGGGTTTTCCATTGTCAAAGCAAAAAAAAAAAAACAACCCATACATCGTCTGAACCACTCTCTCCATCGTTCGTCCAGCTTGATTTCAATAACAATGGCCGAAGAAATTAACAAACCCGAATTCCGATCCTCCGCATCAACCACCGTAGCCAAAAGAAAATCCTCATGGTCGTCCGTTCTCCGCTGGATTCCGACTTCTACCGATCACATCATCGCCGCCGAGAAACGCCTCCTCTCCCTCGTCAAGTATGTAAACCTTCAATTCCGTTTGCTTAGCAATTTACTTTGGATTCCCTACGTTTACGCTTGAAAAAGCTGGAAATTTCGCTTGCACGTTATTTGAATTTCGCATTTTCAAATAATTCTTTTGTTCTTTTTAATTTGGATTATCGTTGGGTTTAGCCGTTTAGGTACATCACTTTTATTTTATTAGTTTTGGTGAAAACTTGGATTGGAATTCGATAATTATGGATGGATTATTGAAAATTTCAGGACTCCATATGTGCAAGAACAAGTGAATATTGGCTCAGGTCCCCCTGGTTCTAAAGTTAGATGGTTTCGTTCTTCGAGCAATGAACCGAGGTTCATAAATACAGTTACCTTTCATAGCAAGGAAGGTGCCCCCACACTTGTTTTGATACACGGATATGCTGCTTCTCAGGGTTTCTTTTTTAAAAATTTCGATTATCTCACCAATCATTTCCAGGTCATTGCCATCGATCAGCTTGGGTAAGCACTAAGCAGTGAGCTCCTTTTGTCTTATGATGTGTTATTAAGAAGCAGGGGCTGCTTATTTCAATTTCTAAAGGCATGCATTCTGTTTTTTTGAGCTTGATATCACTGTTCCATTATAGTTTCTTACTCTTTCTCCACCTTTCTCTCCAGTTGGGGCGGATCTAGCAGGCCTGATTTTACATGCAAAAGCACTGAAGGTTAGTGAGAGGAATGCTAGGAAATAGGAATCCTTTCGAACCTCATTGTTCTCTAGAAATTCCTAAAGCAATTGCTCACCTTTTCTCTATTGATGATGCAGAGACTGAGGCATGGTTTATTGATTCTTTCGAGGAATGGCGTAAAGCAAAAAATCTCAGTAACTTTATATTACTCGGACATTCTTTTGGTGGATATGTTGCTTCTAAATATGCTCTCAAGGTGATTGCTTTTACATGTTAAATGTTTCAATGCAACAAGTAGTTTGCTAGTGCATTTTTTGTTCTAATGCCCCTTGCATTTCTTCTGTAGCACCCTGAACATGTTCAACACTTAATTTTAGTGGGACCTGCTGGATTTTCAACAGTAGAATCAGATAGCAAATCTGAGTTGGTAACCCGCTTCAGAGCAACATGGAAAGGGGCAATTTTGAATCATTTGTGGGAGTCTAACTTTACTCCTCAGAAACTTATAAGGTTTGTAATTATGTTATCCAATTTTCGAAATCAAGCTCATGTATTAACCATTGCTCTGGGTTGATCTGCAAAAACCATATCTTTGTAGAGCTATCCACAAAATGCATCTAGTAAGCTTATTCATTATTAGGGACAAAACTCAAAAGGGGTTCCAACTTGATCCTTGGTAATCCACTGTTATAGAAAACTAATCTGTTGTTTCTCCAATATAGTTCTTATGTTGGTTACTTATGCCTTAAACTGTTGTTGGAACAATTTTTTAGGTATCTTTTGTTTATATTGCTGTCAGAGACCTCTTACTCCAATTTCATTATTTCATTTTTGTATTTATTTCCATTTGTTTGCTTGTCATGTATTTCATCTGGAATCAAATGGTGTAATTAATTGCTTTGCATTTTCTGGATGATCCTGTATTCAGAGGTTTAGGTCCTTGGGGTCCAAATCTTGTACGCCAGTATACGGCTGCTCGATTTAGTCCTAAATATTCAGCTGAGGGTGTACTGACAGAGGAGCAGAATAAACTTCTAACAGGTATGATAAGATTTTTAAGTTTTGTGTGCATAGCTCATGTGTATGCAATAATAGATATCTAACAGCTATTTTCCCCTCTTCTTCATGGCTGAAGATTATATGTACCATACTTCAGTTGCCAAAGCAAGTGGAGAGCTGTGCTTAAAATATATATTTGCTTTTGGAGCATTTGCTCGGATGCCCCTTTTAAACAGGTTTGGTTTCCCTGTAAAAGTGTTTATTTACTTATTTATATACATCAAGATTCCGTTTAGACCTTTGGGAATCTTTTTTTTTTGACAATTTCTACCTTTGGGAATCTTATTTGTACAATATCCCAGATTTGACTTGAAAACATCTCTAGAATGCAAATATGTATCCGACTTGAAAACATTCTGCTCATAGGAGGATAAAACAAAAAGAGTAATGCCCTTGTAAAGTTCCACTCTGATCTGAAATGTCATACGAACAGAGGATAATCCTTGTGAATGTCTTCACTTCAAACAGAGGATTATGAAAACTTAAAGATTGTCTGGTATAACAGGTTGCATGAGTGCAGAACATCTAATAAAAACTAGAACACAGATTCGAGATTTTAAGCTGACCAATCTAAGAGCTATATAAAGCACTAGGTAGAGTATATAGCAGTATGACAAGAGATGATTTCAGGTTTTCAGAAGACAATATTGATATTCTTTGTTTCTTTGAATAGCGCATCTGAGTGGAAAGTGCCAACGACATTTATATACGGGACTGAAGATTGGATGGACTATAAAGGAGCTCAAGATGCTCGCAAAACAATGAAGGTCCCATGTGAAATTATCAGGGTTCCTAAGGTTTGTTCACTTCTACCATTTATAAGAAATTAACTTGGGATTGATTTACCTGCCAAGGACATCTTATTCTTCCATGAAAGCTATTATTTTAGAACCCAAATGGCATATCGTCCTCTCAGACTACTCATCTTGTTTGCATTTCTGTCATATTCAGGCTGGACATTTCGTGTTCCTTGAAAATCCTGATGGATTCCATTCGGCCATGTCGTATGCTTGTAGGAGATTTATTTCCCCTCACCCTGATACTCAACCCTTAGCTGAAGGCTTGGAATCAGCTTAGAAGAAAAGTATGTTGTAATATCTTTACACACTTGTTGTATAATACAAAACCACAGGGTTCCGTTGTTTTGTACGATTCTTTTGGTCAATAAAACATTCTTTGTCTGATTGTCTCCATAACTTTGACTCAATAGAATTTCGGGGATGAGGAGGCTGAAAGAGTTTAGAATATGAGGGAGTTTATTAGCTGTGTAGTTAGTGAAATCACATATAAATCACTGGTGATGTAAATTTTAGGAATAAACATGGAGGGAAGATTAAAACATTATGATTTTTGTGATGAACAACAACATTCATGGATTCATTTCTACTCATTTTCCATCTCATAAACAATATCAAACTGAGTTCCTGTCCAGTTTCAAAATTTCGTAAATTACAGTGCGAAAACTGCATGCTTGCTACGGAAAAAACATTGTAAAGCAAGTATTGAAATGGTTACAGTTAAAATCAAAGGATTTATCTCTTTTCTTTTTATGGTTTTTTTTTTTACAAACCACTTTAATATTTACAGGTCTAAAAGGAAAGAGTAAAAACTAGTTTAATATTCCACTGCGGATGGATTTGGAACCAGTTGTGCCAAGAAGCACAAAGGCAATCCAGTTGGGATCAAAAGCACCACCCAATTACAACAACATCACATGTGCCCTGCAAATATTTTTTTTATAATTTGTTAAAAAGAATTTTATGATTTTAAGAAACCATAAAATTATAATTTTGAAAATATTGTAAAAATTTCAAAATAAGTATGATTTTTCATATATATATATATATATATTAAAATTTTTATATTTTTCATAATTATTGTTTAAAAACATTGGAAGTACCAAAATAAAATTTTAGTGTTAAAGATCTTAGTGTCTTGAGAAGCTGATTTAGGTGAATCGACCAGACTATGATGTTGTGTTTCAGAATCAAATGGATAAAATTTATAAGTACATGAGTTAAATTTGTTAGTTTTATTAGAATTGAACCAAATTAATAGAATATCTGAATATTTAGAGTTGCTATTATTATTATTATTATTATTATTATCAATTAAAATTGAGGAATGCCAACAATTATTTAACAGCGAGGATCAAAATGATTAATACTTATTATGATAGGGACTAAATTAAAAGAAAAATTGGTGACCAAATAAAAGCACGGCATGGTTAGCCGTTAGTGACCAACGTGTAGTTTACCCAAAGTTTTAACGGCATGGCAGTTGAACGAATCCTGTGTAGCGTCATCGCCAACGTAAACGTATGTTTCCCCGTTCTTTTGAATTTAAGTGACTACGGCTTTCTCGGTAGTTAAAGGCCTTCTAGTTTTTGTTTTTCATTTTAAAATGTCCGATTATGGAAATTCAAGACCACTTTTTTCTGAATTATTAATTCATTATATTTTATTCCCCATCTACATCTCCATATCAAAGCTCTCCATTATAAAAAAAAAAACGAAGAAAAAATTATTGGATTTTCCCATGAGTCCATATTGCTATAGCCTCTCCTCTGTCGATCCAGCTTGCTTTCAGGAAAGATGGCCCAAGAAATTAACAAACCCGCGTTTCTATCCTCGGCATCAACCACCGTAGCCAAAAGAAAATCCTCATGGCCGCCTGTTCTCCGCTGGATTCCGACTTCTACCGACCACATCATCGCCGCCGAGAAACGCCTTCTCTCTCTCGTCAAGTCTGTACACCTTCAATTCCCTTTGCTTGTCTATTTATTTTGGATTTCTCCAAGTTTATGCTTGAAAAAGCTGGAAACTTTCATTGCGCGTTACTTGAATTCCCATGTTTCAATCACTCTTCCTTTTTAATAAAAAAATGGATTATAATTGTTTTTTTTTGGGAATATCAATTTTGTTTTGTTTTATTTATTTCGGTGGGAAAATTGGGTAGGAATTCGATGATTATGGGTGAATTATTGAAAATTTCAGGACTCCATATGTGCAAGAAAAAGTGAATATAGGTTCAGGTGAGCCTGGTTCTAAAGTTAGGTGGTTTCGATCTTCGAGCAATGAGCCGAGGTTCATAAATACAGTTACCTTTGATAGCAAAGAAGGTTCCCCTACGCTTGTTATGATACATGGATATGCAGCTTCTCAGGGTTTCTTTTTCAAGAATTTCGATTAGCTCGCCAATCATTTCCAGGTCATTGCTATTGATATGCTTGGGTAAGCACTAAGCTCCCTTATGAACTTCAACTCGATCGGTTTTCGGGTTCATTTATGGTTTACGAAACAAAATTCTTATGATGTGTTATTTAAGAGGAATCTGTTGCTTATTTCAATTTCCAAAGGCACGCATTCGGTATTTTGAGCTTGATATCACTATTCCATTATAGTTTCTCACTCTTTCTTCACCTTTCTCTTCAGTTGGGGTGGATCATGCCGGCCTGACTTTAAATGCAAAAGCACCGAAGGTTAGCGAGTGGAATGCAAAGACTCCCTTTGGACCTCTTCATTTTCTAAAAGTTCCTAAAGCAATTGCATGCGTTTCTCACCTTTTTTCGTATTTATGACACAGAGACTGAGGCATGGTTTGTTGATTCTTTGGAGGAATGGCGTAAAGCAAAAAATCTCAGTAACCTTATATTACTTGGACATTCTTTAGAAGGATATATTGCTTCTAAATATGCTCTCAAGGTGATTGCTGTTATATGTTAAATGTTTCAATGCAATAAGTTGTTTGATAGTACAGTTTTTGTTCTGATGCCCCCCTTACATTTGTTCTGTAGCATCCTGAACATGTTCAACACTTAATTTTAGTAGGACCTGCTGGATTTTCATCAGAATCAGATATCAGATTTAAGAGGTTTGCCCGCTTCAGAGAAACATGGAAAGGGTCAATCATGTATCATTTGTGGGAGTCTAATTTTACTCCTCAGAAACTTGTAAGGTTTGTAATTTATGTTATCCAGTTTTCTAAGCCCATAACGAGAGGTCAACTCATGTATTAACCATTGCTCTGGGTTGATCTGCCAAAACTATTTCATTGTAGAACTATCCACTAAATGCATCTAGTAAGCTAATTCTTTATTAGCTATAGTGAACTAATATGTTACCTCTTCATGGGCTCTTATTTAGGTTATTTCTCCAATACACCTCTTATGTTGGTTACGTATACCTTAAACTGTTGTTGGAATAAGTTTGTTGGTCTCCTTTTTTTATATTGCTGTCATAGTCCTCTTACTTCGATTTGATTTATTTCATTTTGTATTTATTTTCATTCGTTTGCTTGTCATGGATTGCATCTGAAGTAGTTTAATTAATGGCTTTGCATTTTCTGGATGATTCTGTGTGCAGAGGTTTAGGTCCTTGGGGTCCGAATCTTGTGCGCAAGTATACGACTGGTAGGTTTAGTCCTAGATATTCAGCTGAGATTGCACTGACAGAAGAGCAGAATAGACTTCTAACAGGTATGATACGATTTTTTGGTTCGGTGTGTAGCTTATGCATAAGTAAATAATAGATATCTGATCTGATAGCTATTTCCCCCTCTTCTTTATGGTTGAAGATTATGCGTACCATACTTCAGCTGCCAAAGCAAGTGGAGAGCTGTGCTTAAAATATATATTTTCTTTTGGAGCAATGACTCGGAAGCTCCTTTTAAACAGGTTCGGTTTCCCTGCTTTATTGCTATTGGTGCTGTATAAGTTTTTATTTACTTGTTGATTGGGTTCATTGCGGTGGCTAATACCTGCATATTTATATTCATCAATATTATGTATCTGACTTGAAAACATTCTTTCCATACGAGGAAAAAAACAGAGTGAGACACTTTTAATGATCATACAGCTTCACTCTGGTTTCAAGGGCCAACAAGAAGAGGATTATGTGAACTTAAAAGATTTTGACTTGATTGATATAAGAGGTTTATGCAAAAGTGCATGACATCTAATCAAAACAATAACACACATTCAGGAATTTTTAAGCTGACAGATCTAAGAGCCATACCACATGAACCACCAGCTAGAGTTTAGAGCAGTTATGCAATCTAATCTACTAACAAGAGATGATATCAGATTCTCGGAAGACGGTGTGAGTTTATTTCTTTATTCTGTGAATAGTGCATCTGAATGGAAAGTGCCGACGGCATTTATATATGGGACTGACGATTGGATGAACTATCAAGGAGCCCAAGAAGCTCGGAAACGAATGGTGATCCCATGTGAAATCATCAGGGTTCCCAAGGTTTGTTCACTTCTGCCATATACAAGAAATTAAGTCAGGCATCATTACCTACCAAAAACATTTTACTCTTCCATGAAAGCTGCCTCTCAGACTCCTTATCTTGTTTGCATTTCTGTCATATACAGGCTGGACATTTCGTGTTCCTTGAAAATCCAGATGGATTCCATTCAGCCATGTGGTATGCTTGTAGGAGATTTCTCTCACCTCACACTGATAATCAACCCTTACCTGAAGGCTTGGAATTAGCTTAGAAGAAAGTATGTTGTAATTTCTTACACACTTTCCATATAATACATGATCATAGGGTTCCATTGTTTTGTAACATTCTTTTTGGTCAATACACACACAATGGCCCCTCCCCAATCTTTTCCTGTAATGTTATGTTTTTTTTTTGAAACAGTGTAATGTTATGTTAGGTCTCTGACAGTTTGAATATTTATCAAGTCTTGCCCCTAATTTTTGGGTTTAAATCGGATTGAATGTGGGTTTTGGAGTTATGAGACCCTGTCCCTGAATGTTGTACTCAGCACTCACTCTATTGTTTTATTTCTATATATATATATTATAAATTTTAATTAATTAAAATATTAAAATAATTACTATTAAAGTTTGAATATGACTTTAAAAAAATTAATACTAAACAATTTAGTGGGACAAATGACTAAAGGTGAGACGATAAAACATTTGTCGCAGTCTGGCAGATCTTCCTGTATCCAACGCAACAATACTAATCTCTTTTTAAATTGTTAAACGGAGAGATGGAAGATATTCATGATTCAAAATATAATAATAGTATCTATAACTAATTTTATGCGCCTATTCTATAGCTCAGTGGTAGAGTGTCAGGCACCTAAACTGAAGGTCTCTAGTTTGATCCTGCATTAGGGCATTTCAAAATCCATCCCATAGTGTGTTTGACCCAATATGCGAGAATTTAAATTATATACGAATTTAAATTTTAAGAGGGCGATCGCCTTTAGCCCATCCATATTCGAGAGTACCATTAGTCAACATTCAACAACTTGAAAAACTAAAATTGTGATGCTTTAGTAACCAAGATACCGAGGTTTCTGCTAAGGTACTAGAGTCACCCTCAATTATCCAAAAAATATAAATAATTAAAGAGATTGAAAAGTGACAAAATATTAATTAGAAAAATAACTTATGTAAATTAAAGTCATTGCAATCTCAAAATCGACTTTGCATCCATGTTAATTACACTTAGTATATAAAATTAATTATCACTTAAATTAATATTATAATTATATATAAATATAATAAATATTTAACATTACTAATAAAATCATACAATTTTCACCAAAAAAACATTTAACACTATGGATAAATACATTAATAGCAGACACTCAGTTTTTCATTTTAGTATAGGCCGTGTAGCATGTAAAAATATGAGAAAAAAAACTTTTAATATTATTTATAAGTTTTGATTTCATCGTTAATATTTAATATGTTTGGTTATATATTAACATTTATCTTTAGAATATAAAAACTTTTTTATTTAATAAAAAGTTATATAAATTAAATATTTTGAATAGAAAAAGTTAAATAAATATTTAATTACAATTTATATTTATCTCACAGTACATTTTTATTATAATTTAAATTTAAACTATTATTTATATTATCATATTACAATTAAATAAAAAATAAATTGAAACCCGGTGAATATTGAAATAGATTTTATATTTATTTAGAATTGCATTTTTATTGCAATTTAAACTATTTAAATTTAGGATAAATTATATAAAGTACTACCAAATTATTGAAATAATTTATTTTTACCACAAATTTACTAATTAATCTAAATTTATTATTAAATTTTATTTTTTGATTCATTTATGTTATCGCATAGAGCACAACGTGATCAGACTGATGTAAGCCTCTTACATAAGAACATATATTTTTTAATTGTATTAACCGTTTAAATAATGAAGACAACTTTGCTTAGAACAATGAGGTGCTGGGCCAAAAATACCCAGAAAAGAGACCTTGGAATGGATTGAAGACCCACCGAGAGGTAACCAGACCCAGGAACTCCGGCCACGTTTCAACCTCATAACCTTGCTGGGTTTTAGCCTTTAGCAAAATACAGACACGTTTCCTGAATCCCTCCGATTCCTCAGGGTCCAATTCACTGAGAAACTACAAAGTAAAACAACCGAGTGAAGAAATTATGAACTTTCCCCAAATCTTCCTTCCCGACAAACGGAACTTGGATAAGAAATTTCCTTACAGTTTTTACAGAGGCTGAAGGAAACAAGAACTTTGAAGATGGATGAAGATCAGGGCCACGACGGCTTTCTGGACATGGGAAAAGCTGATAAATATATCTGGTTAATGAAGTGTCCCGTGGTGGTGGCCAAGTCGTGGAAGAACCAAACAGCTTCTTCTTCTTCTTCTTCTTTCTTCTGATTCTCAGCCTCTCGCCAAGGTCATCTTCTCTCTCGACCCTCTCAAACCCGATGAGCCCCAGGTAAGACTTAAAAATTGAGAACAATTACTTTATTTGTCATGAATTGGCCCTGTATTCTAGTTTTTCAAGTGAAATTGTAGTCAAAGGTTTCTTTTTTATTCGGCGTATAATCTAACAAGGCAAACATTTGATGACATGGTTGTTATGAGTTAAACACTGTAGTGATAATTCTGTCGTTGTTTCGTTTCTTAGGAGTTTATGAATTGACATTTACAGTTTACTATGGAGATGGTTGGATCCGAGACCGAAAGAATGCCGAAAAGCTACACTTTGAACATGTTCAAAGACTTTGTTCCTATGTGTGTCTTCTCTGAAACAAGTCAAGGTCAGAGTTATTATGGTTCTTTGCTTCTATTCCTTCTCAACTTTTCAAGTTTATGTTTTTATCTAATTCATTTGTTTTCCTTTTTTAAATTTAGCAATATGAAGTATTAAAGTCTGTTCCTTTTTTCCTGTTCTGGCTTGGTTAGACCTGCATGTATGTGTCATGTTTCAGTCTTTTTTCTTATACATAAAACATGAATACCATTCAACGTTTCGTGTTTATTAGTCGTGTAGTTGAATTGTGTTCGAATTTATCTGATGCTTACAGTGACTTGAAGTGGCAATTTACTCTGTGATGATTTTCTTATAAGAACCCTTTTTGATGTTTCTCCTGAGTTCTTTGCCTTAGTTTGTGACTTGAGCTCTGTTTTTGTTATAGGTGCGGTTGCAATGGAAGGAAAGGTTGAGCATAAATTTGACATGAAACCACATGAAGAAAACATTGAGGAATATGGGAGATTGTGTCGAGAAAGGACAAATAAGTCCATGATCAAGAACAGGCAAATACAGGTAGGTCAATGAGCATGCAATGGCTTGGGGAAGACACTGTTTTTTCCTTTAATGTTACTATGGTGCTAATCATCTCATGTGTTTTTGATGGATTTTGAAGGTTATTGATAACGATCGCGGAGTGCATATGAGGCCAATGCCTGGAATGATTGGCCTGATTTCATCCAACCCCAAGGTACTTCGATACATGGTCTCCAGAGAGTAATTTTTACTATTTTTTGCTCTTAAAAATAAACACACACAAGTTTGGAGTTGGAATTATAGATTCACACTTCTTATTATCCATCGTCTCTGAGCAGGATAAGAAGAAAACATTGCTAGTTAAACAATCAGACGTGAAGAGAACCCGAAGGGATCGTGGGGAACTTGAAGATATTATGTTCAAGCTGTTTGAAAGACAAGCAAATTGGACTTTAAAGCAACTTGTCCAAGAGACTGATCAGCCTGCTGTAAGCCTCTTACATTTCTTCATCATTGTGCCACCGGATATGTCTTTTGGTTTACAACAGTGATTTGAATGTTTTCTTTGCTGTAATATGTTATTCTACCCATATCGTAGAAATTGAAATTTGCTTCTTAAATTCCAGGCTATATATGTCACCTCAATAAAACCATTCTGTAGTTTGTCGATTCTGTGTTATTGTAGCAGTTATCATGTATTTTATGTGTTTGAAAGATTTTGCTCTACTTTCTTTGCAGCAATTCCTGAAAGAGATATTGAACGAGCTCTGCGTGTACAATAAGAGAGGTGCCAATCAAGGAACTTACGAGCTTAAGCCGGAGTATAAACAATCTGCAGAGGACGCTGCAGATGAATAGGTCAGATATAGCAAGATTGTAACTTACATTTCCGTTTTCTCTCAGCTTTTGCTTCAGTTAATGGGAACACGTCTGAAATCACTCTCATGAAGACGATAGATAAATAGAAAAACAGCTACATGAAGAAGGAAACTTAGCTGAACCTTTTAACTTTGATGTCCGCATGTTATAATCTATATATCAGAATAAAATTTCGAAGGAGAATGCGGTATTTATATTAACTGAATTTGCATGAGTTTCTTGAATATGAAGTTCCATCACCTATCTCTGGCAAAAGGAAAACATGTTTCAAACACAATTTAAACCTTTTTCAACTTTTTGTATAATTACACGAAATATTACCCGAATTCTTATAATTTGTTAACATGTTGAGTAATTTTCAATTACATAAAATGTTATCAAATTTGTAACAAATTGTGTATTTTTTTTACCTTAAATTAATTAACTTACCCTAGAACTATCCAAATTGAGTAAAGAATTAAAGATGATGCCTCTTTAATTCTCCTTGAGTTGACGCTTAAAGTTCTATGCTTTTTAAGCAAGATCTTGGGTTTGAGTCTTTTTGATGTAAAAAAAAAAACAGTTCTAAAAAAGTTTATTTCCTGTTTAAGAGTTTGATTCGATTTGGTTCTTGATATAATTAGGGTACACATATCTACCGGTTACCTAGAGTGAGTCTTAGACTAAAAAGGATGGTATCTCTGTTTGTTCATCAATCTTAATCATTTAATAAGATATATATATATATATATATACCGTTTTGAACCAGATTTTTTAGGAATAATAATATTTTATTTTCCGAAAGGTTCAACAGTGTATACTCGAAAAACATAGTGGTTTCAAATTTTATTTGACATAAATTGGCATTAGATTTCACAGCGCAATGCTTTTAAATTCCCCTTCATCCTCCTTATCTTCCTTTTTTACTTCATCGTCCACGTCCATCTCAACGGTGGCCTCCACCTTTGCGGCACTACCTTCCATGCCATTCTTTCCCTTGTATCGTCGAGCCACCCACAAGTACACCAAGAAATTAGCAGCATTGATTGCCGTCAATATCCAGTAGAAATTGTCGAGCCTGCTTTTGTTAAGATCATTTCTTAGCCATCCTTCTTGTTGCCCACCAGTTGCTCGCTCGATGATTTTAACTATGGCGCTGCTTAACCAACTCCCTATTCCAATCTCACTTAGAAACATAGCACTGCTTATACTTCTCGTTCCACCAGTCACTTCGTCGTAAAAGAACTCCAATTGTCCCACATAAGTGAAAACCTCAGCGCTGCCGATTAAGAAGAACTGCGGAAGCAGCCAAAACACCGTCAAAGATGGTGGGTTAGGGTGTTCTCGGCGTTTCTTCTCAACCAAAGCTGCTGAGAGCATTGCAAAGATGGATACGAATAGGCCAACTCCCATTCTTTGTAATGAGGTAATGCCGCGGGGATGACCGGTGCGTTTACGTAAGATTGGGACCAACCATATTTCGTAGATGGGGACGAGTATGAGGGCATTGAGGGCACTGAAAACAGGGACTGAGCCTGCTGGAGTGGTGAAGTGTGGACCGAGTTTCCGGTCCATGATGGTGGCTTGGCTGATGAAGAAGGTTGAGAGTTGAGCAAATGAAATGGAAAGGGCTATCGTAGATGCCCATACCGGGAGGATTCTAATGAAGGACTTGAATTCTTCCACTTGAGTCACTGTGCAAATTCTCCATCGGTTTTTAGTGTTAGCTTCGGGATCCATCACAATCGCTGCCTTGTCCAAGAACCTGTACTGTTTGGTTCGAGTGAGTTTCCGAACACCTGAAATATCAGACTCCATTGAATCAACCTCGTATAAAACAGCTCCACGCTGTAATTGAGCCCCATTAGAATGGTTCCTAGCAGAAGCCACAAGAACCTGAAGAAACCTTGTGAAAGGACTTCCCATGGGTTTTTGGTAACGATATAAAGGTATTCCGGCAGCCAGGATTACAATGGAGCAAACAATAGCCACAGTCGGGACTCCAAAACCCCAACCGAAACCTCTCTTATCTTGTATATATACCAAAAGTGTGATACCCAACATGGCGCCCATGTTTATGGCAAAGAAGAACCAGTTGAAGAATGAGTACTTTTTTTGGGCTTCTTTTTCATCAGCTTCGTCGAACTGGTCAGCTCCAAAGGATGAAACGCATGGCTTGATCCCTCCTGTTCCGAGGGCTATAAGAACTAGTGCAACAAAGAGGAAACCTGCTTGGTTGTCTGTTGCTTTTATGCATGGCCTGACCGTGCATTCCGGCGGTCGCAGGCTGTCTATGGTGGCTGATAGCGTCAGCAAAACCATTCCCTGAGAGGGAAAAAAAGGACATGAGCCTTTACGTTGCATGTTCCAACACTAAGCAGATCCAAGATGGGACAACCAGTGCAAATTCAATGGATAAAAAGCCAACTTACGACTGCATATATGCAAGAAAAGCTGATGATGGTCAAGAATCGACCCAAATAAGCATCGGCAAGAAATGCTCCAAGTAGAGTTAGAACATAAGCAGCTCCAATCCAGTCGGTCACATGAGTTGCAGCAGACGGAAGCGACTGGTGCATTTCCAAAACCAAATAAGCCACCATGTTCACTGCTATTGCAAAAAAGGCCAATCTCTCTGCAACCTCATTAACTAGAATTCAAAGAAAAACAAACCAATGAATCAGTGTCCAAAATCATGCTAGTGCACCAAAAACTGCCATAGGAGCTAGTTCTAGTAAATACCTATGATGAATGGAGATGCCTTCCATCCGCCAGTGGTTTGTTTATCTGCAATTTTCCCCCTAATATCCACGCATCTATTACTAACCAAGGTGGCTGATGATTCAATTTTCTCCTGCAAAACATTAGCCGAAATGAATTTATCTATGTATGGCATTCACACTCAAATAA